>MU762497.1:0-40291 GCA_026770625.1 Nicotiana glauca
AGCTTAATACTTGGGTTTTATTTGCAACGTCCGCAGAATCCTATTTAGAGGATATACTTTGGGCGTGATCAATCCACTAGTGTGACATAATGGTCAATAAAGTAAGCCGAGAAACATGACTATCTTCTAGTACTTGTAATATTAAAAGATAGCAGGAATCCCATAAAATTAATCGAGTTGTGCGAAATTTGGCTCGAACTCGACTGTTATTTAGAAAAAAAAAAACATGAACAGGGATTCCGAAATACTACTAGTATACTTTTGAAGCTATTTCTTTCAGTTGGACGTGAGTGCACAAGAGAGGACAATGGAATTAGGTACATATATGCGTTTTTTGTCTGAAAGGACTAGGGAATCATTTGGCTTCTGGATGTCCTTTGTATTGATCAACCAATGGAAGTTCAGAGGACTGCTCCTAACCAGAAAAACAATTCCAATAATTCCGTTTAAAACAGACCATGCAATCTATACTTACCAGTATTATAGGAAAAAGGATTTTCTGTCTACACCGCTTTTCAGGAAAAAAATGATGGACAAAATTGGGTCACTTTACCTTCCCTCAGTGGATCTATGTGATATGAATATGAATTAACCAGATTAGTTTGCTTCAAACTTCGAATAGTTAGAAGGAAAAAAAATACACTAAGAGATCCAATGTGATCTTCCTTTTTAAAGTTTTTCTTTTTTTACTAATGTGATCTTTGTTGATCATGAATCACTTAATTTCTAGTTTTTGAAATGTTCTGCAATTTGCACAAGCAATAAAACTCAATCACTACCTTAATATTTTCCAGCCACCAGTCTAAAATAACAATATACTTTAATTGTTACGAGCTTTTAAAGTTGAATAACTTTATGCAAAGATGAGGAATCAGTTATTTTTAGGAATCAGCTGATTATTTGCCATTTTAGACAAATAAATAGATTAAAAGAAACTTTTTACAATAAATATTGCCAAGACGACTTGCAAATTATTTCATGCATATGTTCATAATCTCTTAGATAAATCGTACTTTTCAAATAAACCAATCATGGCTTAACAATCGATAAAGAAGTGATTTCATCGTGTAATACCAATCTAATAGATGCATGCCATAGGTTTGCATATTGATTTCTCTAATTCAACCATGATTAATTATTACATATGTTTCTCTATTAAATTATTTAACTATGACAAATTAATAAGATTTTTGTAAACAACGAGTCCCAAAGATTCAGATTTTAATTAAAAGACCATTTCCACTTTTGTTTAATCCATTTTTATGATGGTGGCAATAGTTCTTTTCAAGAAATGGAAAAAACATAATAGCACAAAATGTAAAGCGCAATAATGACATAATAATGATGGCAATGATTATAAAGCACACATTAATTATTAAATGAAAATTAGGTTAGCGAGTGGACAAATGATTGAAAAGAAGTCTTTAGAAATGCAACCCGAAATATTATAATTGAAGTGAAAGGGACTTGGTTTTGTGTTATTTGGATGTTTATCATCAACCACTATCTATGTCGTGGAACACCATTAGCCAAATCTAATCCCAAAATCATTTACATATAAATGCACCAACTTAACTACTCTTCTTTCTTATATATAGTCCATCTTTTTTCTCCCTCCAAAACTAGGGTTTTCTCATTATACTACCCGAGTTCATCGCGACAATAGCTTTTATTATTCGTGGTCTTAGTTATTATATTGATGATCTACGAAGAATATACAAAGGTAAATGAGTAATCTTTTTATTCTTCAACTTTCATTTTTTTTTTTTAATACTAGCTATCAAGTTTCAAATGTGATGTTGGAATGGCTCAATCTAATCAAAATTTCCAACATTTTTTGGTCATTTAATTTGATTGAGCCGTGCCAATATCATATTGGCTTCGCTCAGTCTTGATGTACGCCCTTCCAGCGAATTCTTCCTTGTCTTTATACTACGACGGTGTTTGGGCATGACAGAAAATATTTTCGAAAGAAATTACTTCTTATCCAACACTTTCTAAAATTTAAATATTATTTTAAATGGATGAGAAGAGAAAAATGTAAGTGAAGAAAGTTGCTTTTTACCTTTAGTGGAAGATACAAGGAAAATATTTTTAGTATTTGATGGCTTGAAAATGACTTATTTTCTGAAAAATACTTTTCTTGGTACCAAACATGCATGTGCCTATGTCTCTATGTCTCTTTGGGTTAGAGTATTATTTCAAATTTAATGCTCATATTCAGAAAGTCTAAATTCTTTCAACTTTCTCCAATTCCGATCACTATAATTAGTATTGAGATATTTGAAGGAATCGTCCATTTTCTTTTTCGATCTTGGATTTGGCCAAAGTGGCCAACTAGTTCTCCTTAGATCATATAAAGATGGGATTGATCTTATTCCTAAGGTATCAAACTGTCGATGTGTCGTCTCTCTCTCTTGTTATATTGCCATAGCCAGTAGTTTGGTGAATAAACAATTTTTCATGTTCTTTATGTATTCATATGCAGAATCGAATACCTTTTTCCAGACAGAATGACATGATTTGGCATAACGCTGAAATAAGACTTGAAAGCATATATAATGTTTTAATAGAGTTAAGAGACTATTTTTTTCACTCGATGTCTTGTACTGATGCTAGAGGTGTCTAACGTGCCGGGTCAACCCATTTCCAGACCGGTTGAAACCGTAATCGGCCCGTACCGGTACAAGGGTGCAGGTGGGGATGGGTTAAAGGAGTAGGGGGTTCGGTTCATTCACCTATTTTTAACCGGTTAACCGGATCGGTCAAACCCGATCAACAGAAATACTGTAGAACCGGTTAAATCGGCCCGGACTGGTTAACGGCTAGTTTCTTTTTTTTTCTTTTTTTTTTTAAAATTGTTGATTGCGCAGCCCATGTTAACCGTTGGCAACAGTCACTTGCCAAGGAGTCGTTGCCCAACAACGGATTTGCACAATTAGCCCTTTTTGGGCCTTTTTTTAAAAAAAAATAACACTTTTGTAATTACAAATTTAACCCTTTGAAAAACTATAAATACATATTATAAATACATCCCCCTATTCTTCATTTCTTCACTCATCTATCATTTCTCAAACTCAAATTATCAATTCAAGCTAAATCATGCCTCGTTCTTCTAGAATGCGCTTATATGTATGGGAACACTTTGAGGTGGTAGAAGAAAATGAAGAAGTTCAGAAAGTAAAGTGCAAGAACTGTGGTCGAGTCTTAAATCTTCGTCCAAACTGTAGCACATGCAGTTTAAGGAGGCATATAAAGAGTTGTCTTGAGTGTCCTCCGGAAATTCGTATTTAAGTTGATTTGAGATAATTTGTGTTATTTTAAAATTATTAGACGTATTTATGCTTAATATTTTAGTTTGTTTAGATTAATTTGAAGTATTATAATGCATGAAAATTTAGTTTTACTCTTTTTTTGTTAATTTACTTGTTAAATGCAAACTTCAATTTTATAATTTTAAAATAAATGCAGCACTTGCAATTTATAAATGCAATTTTTTTCCATCTTCATTGTACTCTTTATATTTTTACTTTATAATAATATAACTTATAATAGTTATACAAACTACCAAAAAAAAAGTAAAAATTACACTAACTCGACCCGACCCCTTGTACCCGTAACCCTTACGGATTATTTTTTACCCGGATGAATCCGAACCCAAACCCGTTAAACCCGATAAGCCCCAACCCGTAACCGGCCCGGACCCCAACCCATACGGTTCCTAAATTTTCCTGCCCGGCTCGGCCCACCTGTTAGACACCCATAACTGATATTAGGGTCCGACTAAGTCTATATTTACGCTGAAAAGTACTACTGTATACGGACAAATAGGAGGGTCCAATTTCTCGTCATTAAGGCATTTTAGAAGATCATCTCGAAGCCTCGAGGCTGTAAAGTTGCGGTCGAGTCTTCTTCCTCGACGCTCGTCGACGCTCGGCCTAGAGGCAATATTGTCCGTGGTTAGGGTAAAAAAGAGGAGTTCCCAAGATACACGGCTAAGTCTAACAAAGCCTAGCCGGCCTACTCTGAACCTGAAGCAGGATGTCATGTCTAGTTGTCCCATCATATCTTTACAACTAATATATTTTGTACTATGTTGGGATTACCCTCCTATATAAAGGGGGTCTTTGACACTTTGTAAACAAATGTTGTGGCTCTAACTACCCCTTACAAAATATAGAAGAACATTCTCTTTTCTCTCTAACATACTATCTCGATATTATAACTATTATTTATTATCTTCATATTTGTTCTTCATTTATTGCTTATCATTGGCCATAAAAAGCCTCCCTTAAGTTTCTTTCATATATATATATATATATATATATATATATATATATATATATATATATATATATATATATATATATTAATTAATTAATTAGTTTCTGCCATGTTGATCTTCATTCACTGGTCTTGCTTGAGTTTGGTTGGCGTTTCACGGGTTCGGATGTGACTGTTCAAGGATGAAGTTCAGGGTTCCGAGTACAATTAGTTGTCACGACCCAAACCCCGCTCAAGTCGTGATGTCACCTCTCATGAAGACAAGGCCAGCCAACCAACCCATTTCGTCTTTTCAGAAAAAAGTAAATATTGATTCACAGTTTTAACATAATTAAATAACCACAGTTTAATTAGAGATTTCTTTATTTAGTGCGTAATACAACCCAAACACAGCTCAAACCGGGGTGTCACAAGTCACGAGCATCTATTAGAGTGTAAATCCAACTACAAGGTCCAAAATATACAAAACTGGGATAATGAACAAAAGAGGGAAAAAGAAACGGTTCTGCCCCAGTTTGGTGGCTGGGTACAGCATGTTATCAAATATTAAAAATTAAAAGCTAAAATTTGAATTTCACTTTTCTTGTTCTCCAGGTGGGCGCCTGATTTCTAAAGCTTGAAAAGTATTCCCTTGTTCTCCAGGTGGGCTTCTGATTGCTGAAACTTGAAAAGTATTCCCTTGTTCTCCATGTGGGCTCCTGACTGCAACAAAATAAACAAACAAAAAAAATTTTCTGCCCCAGTTTGGTGGCTGGGTATAGCATGTTATCAAATATTAAAAATTGAAAGCTAAAATCTGAATTGTACTTCCCTTGTTCTCCAGGTAGGCGCCTGACTGCTGAAACTTGAAAAGTATTCCCTTGTTCTCCAGGTGGGCTCTTGACTGCAACAAAATAAACAAACAAAGAAAATTTTCTGCCCCAATTTGGTAACATTTCTCCTCCTAGGATAAAAGTCCTAGTCTGATGGGTTTCTATCCTAGGATGAGAAATGTGAAAAGCAATGGCAGCATTTTATGCATACTAGCAAGACAGGCAAAGGCAAAGATTTGAGCAACTTCCCTTTTGTCGTCTTTCCTCTTCTTCCTTTCATTTCCTTCCTATTGTTGAACCGACTTTCTTGCACTGCTATGTTCCTATTTCAGACAAAAAATTCTTGTGAGTGTAAAATATGGTGGTTGGTTTGTGGCTTTGAATTTTGAGGGCGGCTTCCTCTTCGCTTCCCAAGAAGATTGATTTCCAATTGAAGACCTGGCTTGTTTCCGGACTAGACCCCTTTCTCTGTCATCCTCATCACATAAAATACCTTTTCTCCGTTCAGACCCAATATCCTCTATTTGTGTTGCATGAACTGGCACTTTCCCAACCTTTGTGTCTCACATGGATCCCAAAGCACGCTTATTGCCCCCACTCCGTGTATTTGTTCTTTCTCGACTTAACCAGTGACCTCGGCCTTGAGGTCTGTTGCTCCTTCACTTGTCATGATAACTGATTCCCACTCGAAGATCTTGTTTGTTTATTGACTAACCACTTTCTTTATTACCCTTAACACGGAGAATATCTCTGATCCGTTACCAAACACCCTTCATCCATTACATAGCACTTGAATTGAGGCGTACCCAACCTTGTACTTCACACGAATCTCAAAGCATGTTGATTGTGGCCAACTCATTGTGCCTGTTGTTTACTCCTGACTTGACGCCTTGATGTGTTCACCAGATCCCATTTTGTTTACTTGGAAAGCTTGGTGGCAGATTTTGAAGTCATTTCTCACTTGTTATGACCAAACAGACTCAAGAAGATGAAGTAAACATGACAAAAGGAACATAGTAGGAGGACAATGAAAGGGATGATTCCTAACAAGAAAACTACAAAGTAGAAACCTAGCGGATGGGGATACCGATTCTGATGACCTTGACACGTACCTGCAGCCTATTCTGTTTAGCAAATCTGATGTTCGGCTCTTGTTGTACCTTTTCGCCGTGAAACTGGGCTTCAATGCTCCGCTTATCTGATCTGATTCACAATCCTTATTCGACTTGTAGTGCCCGAAGGGTTTTCACCATCAAGCCTCTCTTATTTTGGTTTCTCTCAACTCACGTCGTCTTACGGTGCCCGTGAGGGTTTTCACCAATAAGACTCTCTCATTTTTATCATTTTTCTTCTTGTACCGGAGTGTTTTCTTCTTGTACCGGAGTGTTGCCCCTGGCATGATTCACCTCTACTTGCTTGACTCGGCATTTCTTGAAGACTGATCGGAAGGTCTTTCTTTGGACCGTAATGCAGGCTTTCGGATGGGGTTAGAAAGAAGGGTATCAAGGCTCGAAACAACTCAACATGGGTTCAAAATTACAACTTTCGGAACCAGCTTTCTCACAATAACCACAACTTCTGCCCCAGTTTCTTTCTTGGAGGACCTTTGGATTTTATTTTGGTGTGACTGAACCTCAGAGAGAGGCTGCCTACGTACCCTTTCGGGATCAAGTCAAACGTAGTTCATGTCATAAAATTACTTCATTGTTGCGATCTTTCCTTTCTTCCACTTTTCTTTTCTTTCTTTTCATTTCTTTTCTTTTCCTTCTCTTTTCTTTTCATTCTTTTCTTTTCTTTTCTCTTTTTTTCTCTTTTTTTTCTTCTTTTTCTTTTCTTTTCTTTTTCTTTTCTCTTTTTTTTCTTTTTCACTGTTTTTCTCTTGTTTCTCCACTTACTTTCCCCGCTCGGGCTTATGAGTTTTATTATTGATTTCGAAAGAGGGGCATGCAAGAAAATAAATGAGGCTCAAAAGGGGTAGCAACGGATAAAGTATTTGGATAGCAGAACAAAATGCCTTCGTCATTACAATCTCCAAAATATGCCAAGTACAAACTACAAAATTAAACAATCATAAGGAAAACATTCATAACATCTTTTGATTGCACCAGAATTAATAACCATATCCACACATTTGCCTTCTACACTTGTCAATTACCTAGCACCATTAGACAACAATATCGGTACCACGAATGCCCCCTGTAAACTTGGGGAAAACTTGCCTTTGGCTTCAAACCGATGCGGCATGATTCATTTCAACAGTATATCTTTATGTTCTATCTGCCCCCAGTTTCACACAATTTGGGCTCGAATTGATCTCAAAATGCCCTTACTCATTTCCCTCTAATGTCCTTATATCTTCAACATTGTTTCATTCCTTCATTACTAAACTGACTTTTAAAACCAGGCTGAGAATTATGTGTGCATGTCATGTCACTAGAACCAGCATGAAAAGAATTGTAAAAGAAGAAGGGAACTAAATAAAATGACTAGAAATGGCGGGAAACAGAGAATTGCATTAGACTGACGGTGAAAGGGTTTAAACAACAAAACAAGCAAACTAGACTAGAGTTACATCCCTTGAACAAACCTAGATAACACTACACAAGCTACTACGACTAGACGAACAAGGCAAAGTGAAAGGATAGAAGGGTTTGAGTCACAAGATAATATCCAGATTACAACCCTGAAATAACCCGGACAACAGAAAATGACACCAAAATAAACCACCAAAACTCCAAGATATGGAGCGTCTTCCCAATTACCAAGCACGGCATCTTAGCCACTGAATTTCACACCACGATTGCTGGAATTTTCACAAGTTTTCACCACGTTGTTCTGAGCAAACTGCTTCTGGGTTTTTGCTGCTGGCTCATTCTCACGATCAATCATACCCACCATATGCGTCTCATTATGCACAGGAGATGGATTTTGGCTAGTGTTTGCTGCATCGGGACTTTGCACGACAATGTCGCCTATATCAATAAGCTTCTGAATTGCATTCTTCAGCTTCCAACATTTCTCTGTGTCGTGCCCCAAGGCACCTCATCAGTAGGCACATTTTTGAGAAAGATCGAACTTCTTTGGAAGAAGGTTCAGCGCTTTTATCTGAATCGACTTCAACATGTCCAGTGTCCTTAATCGCTGGAACAGACTGGCGTATGATTCTCCCAAAGGAGTGAATGTTTTCTTCTTCCATAACATCTCATCCTTAAATGCTGGATTGGGCCGAAAACCTGATCCGGGGTGTTCTTGGTAAGCTCGCGGGGGTAGCTGGGCATTTTGAGGAGCTGGGTACTGGGAATGTGATGTGCGACTTTGGGAGTTATGTGGAAAGAAGTAGCATCGGGGAGAGTCATCTAATGCACAAGGATAACCACGGGGACGATGTCGAGGCTGGAAGTGTTGATCAAGAAAACCTATCAGATCGTCTTTTCTGTTCCTCTTCCTTCCAACCAAGCTTACTGGTACATTCTGAATGGCTTCCGAACAACTCATGATTTTGCTTGATTTGATTCCTTCTTCTACTAGCTCCCCCATTTTTAACACATCATTGAAAGGCTTTCCCAGGGCCGGGATCAAATGACTATAGTAGGTGGGTCCCTGGGCCTGTAGAAAAAGCTTGACCATTTCTTCTTCATTGATCGGGGGACTGACTCGAGCAGCTTGCTCCCTCCATCTGAGCCCAAACTCATTAAAGCTTTCCTTCTGTCTTTTTTCCATCTTAGATAGCGAGGTGCGGTCTGGGTAACACTTGATTTGCATTGAAAATATCGGACAAAGTCTTGAGCCATGTCACCCAATGTAAGCCACTTATCGACATCTTGACGGGTATGTCAGTCCAAGGCTGCCCCAGTTAGGCTTTTACTGAAATGCACCATCATCACGTCGTCTTTCTCTCCAACAATCCTCATTTCGTTACAATAGGCCTTCAGGTGGGCCACCGGATCTCCATGCCCATCGTACAAGTTAAATTTTGATACTTTGAACCATGCGGGCATGCTTCCCTGGCCGTCCACTCCTTGTTTGTCCCTGAAGGACTGTTCTGTGCTTTTTCAACTTCCTAGGTATCCCAACTCGCCTTTCTCTTCCTGTAACCTTTTCATTTCTGGCATGAGGCTCATCCTGGTAGCTTTTCGTGTTGAAATCAGGGACCTTGTGGGCAACCTTTGAGGGGTGATATTGGGCATTGTGAGTTTTGAGTGGGTATTCATTATTGGGAGTATTGGATATAACAGGAGGGCCATGTTGGGGAGAGGTGACTGGAAGATGAGTGATGGAGCTACTAGGGTAGTTGGGAAAATTGTGATAAGTGGATGTATCTGGAGAATATGGAGGATCATTTGGCGTTGTGTTTGGAGCTTGGGTAAGGGCAGCATCTGGAAAAATTGGTGGTGGTGGGGGTGATGCCTTCCCAGTTATCCAGGCTTGATACATGTCTGCCACGTATTGTCTTAACTTCCGCACCTCTTCACCCAACCCATTATCCTGTTCAACCAACTGATGTCGAGCACCGGTATCAACCAACTCAGTTCTATTATCGTTCGCCATTGGCTTTTGTCCTTGTGTTGCAAAGAAGAATTACCACTTTAAAAACCAAAAACAAACCACCTTTCTAGAATGACATGACAAAATGAAACCACCACGTTAGTGTTAGGGCATTTAACATATTGGTACCCACACATTTGGGAAGTGAATGCACCTAAGCAGTTAACAGTTCCTGTTATGCTCTTGATCAGCCGCATGCATCATCCCGGCCTTTTCCTTATTTCCAATTTCAAACTTTCTCTTCTCTTTTCTCTTTTTGTTTTTTTAATTTTTTTTCTTTTTTTGTCACTCCTGCCTTTGTCTTCTCTTGTTCTTATTCTCTCCCTCTTTCTTGTTTTTCCTCTCTTTTCTTTTCTTTTTGCCTTTTTGTTGTTTTTCCTCTCTTTTCTTTCGTCTCTTTTTTCTTTTGGTTATGGTCGAATCCTATGTAGATTGCCTACGTACCATGACCCTGCATGAATCAGACCGAGCGTAGTTCTTGCACATAAATGCAAAATAGAAGCAAAATGTTTTGGAATTTTCAATTTTACTGATAGCAAATATTTCGATAACAAAGACTCAAAACCGACGCATTAAGACAACTAACAGACTCTAAATGACAAGAACAACTACAAACTCCACCATCAACTATCTTATTTCAGAATGAAAATACAGACTGACCCAAAAAGAAAGTACAGACTCGGACAACTGACAGATTTTAGTAAAAGGAAGTACCGATTCAAACGACAATCATGAATACATTAAAGCTCCTGGTGCCCGCGGGACATCATTCGGTCTCGCCGCGGGCCTATATGCAAGTTCCCCTTGAAGTCTGTCCAGGTCACTCATTATCTGTTTCACAAATATCATCACCGAGGCAAAGAAGGTAGTATGAGTCATGTTCTCGCACATTTGGCATTTCCTGGTAATGTAGTGAGCAATAGCTAGGATTCTCTCTCTGATTATGCCCTTTTCCTGAAGCAACCTCCCTATCTGTTGGGCCTTGGCCTCCAAAGTCTGCTGATTTTGTTCCTAGAGTTGTTGCAGGTCCATTTCCAATTGTGCCAATGCTATGTGGCAGTGCTCTCTTTCAACCTTGAATTCTTTTGCCTGTTTGATCATTTTGTTTTCTGCAGTAATGACCTTTTTCTTTAATCCCGTTACCTCATTATCGTGTTCTTCTCTCAACTGCTTAACCATGCGGGCTCGTTCTTCTGCGTTTTTAGCCAATTGTTTTCGAACCCCGGCTAATTCTTTTTTTGCTTTGTTGAGGTCAAAACTGTAGTCATTCACTTTTTGCCTTAGATTTTCTATGAGCTTTGCATCTTTGGCACTCCTAACAAGATTTTCAGTCGCTATCTTCATCTTTTAGATTTGGGCTCGCAAGGCTTCATTCTCTTTGGCCAATTTCTTTTTCTCACCCTCGTCAGTCGTGGCTTGCACGCTGTTTTCAAGCCTAAGGTCTTGGACCTGCTTTTCCAACTCTCCTATTTTTGCCCTGTACTCATTTTCTTTGGCTAACCAAGCCCACTACTCTTGCGATGATTTGGCAAACTCCTGGATGTGAGGTCTTTTAGCTGGCCTCTTGTGCTCATATTCTCTCCTATACCAAGCAAGGTATCCTGGCGACACTTCGCCTTTGGCCCGATCCTACACGCAAGTATCTGATTTTAAGTATTGATATTCGTTCCAAATCTGGCAGACTCTTGCTTCAGGAAACTGTCCGTCAGGGCTAATCTCAACTACCTGAGCACTAAGATCGCTGTCTTTTGGCACTATCTGGCACATTCCGAGTTTCCTTAAAACCCGATACGGGGCATAAGGCTGAATTCTCTTAAGACCCATTAGGAGGAAGTGCGGCCTTGCTGCTGGCATATATATGATTTCATCAATAGGAAACCATCCAAGCGTCCACTCTATTTGATTAGCGGTGAGGGACCGGAAATATGTTGTCCAACTCGTGAATCCTTCAGGAAGATGGACCCCTTTAATCCTTGTATAAAACTCTTCTACGCATGTTTTCTCTGAAGACCCATAGCTTAAGAACTGAGGACGAGGGCACAAGTGTTCGGTCATCCACATTTGCAGAAGTAGGTTGCACCCCTCGAAGAAATTTCCCCCGGCGTTGCAGGCTGTAAGAGCGCGGAAGATTTCGGCTAATATCATAGGCACAAGAGTGCTTTTGGCTTGAGTCATTAGAGTACTGACGACCCCGACTATTTTAATATCAATGTTTCCATCTTTCCTTGGAAATACCACAAGCCCCAGAAAAACCACCATAAAAGCGAAACGTCTATGCTCCTCCCATTTTTGGCGGTTTCCATTACTACATATCTTGCTTTCTGGGTTGTTGAACCCCCCGATGTTGCCATATCTATGGTATATGAAGTGTGGGGTGCAAAAGCCATTTGCCAGATATGTGTTGTGAACAGTCCTATATATCTTCAGAGAGTCTAAAAATCTGTGCACGGCTACAGCAACTAAGTATTTGTCCTTTAAAGGAACCTCATCTTTTCCGATGTACCCAGCCATTTCCTCTAGTGTCGGGGTAAGCTCAAAGTCTGAGAAATGGAACACATTGTGTGCCGGGTCCCAACATGTGGCCAAAGCTCTGATGATGTCTCCCCGAGGCGCAATCTCCAATAAATCGGTAACCCCTTTCAAATATTTAAGCTCTGATGATGTCTCCCCGAGGCGCAATCTCCAATAAATCGGTAACCCCTTTCAAATATTTGTTGACCTCGCCCTGTCCTTCTTTGCCCAGATCGTTCTACCATAGACGCAACTCCAAAGGGATTTTATTCATGATTGAGAAAGGTTCGTTTTGAATTGTGCTCATCCTGCACATTTATTAAGGTGATTTATTCACTTATTTTGACCTACAGGAAAAATGACACCATTTTTTAATTCAAATTTTGATTCATAATAAAAAACTGGTTTTGCAGATACGGCCTTTCAGCACTTCGGGTGAAGATTTTAAGGTTGTTCCCGCAAACCATTCAAAAATGACTCAGGATGGCTGTTCTTGCAAAAACAACCTTCTGGCGCCCTTTTAGGGACATTCGGCTTATTTTTAACAAGAATGGCGTCACCCGACTTATTTTGGCAACAATTTAAAATTTTGACATTATTTAGCTATTTTGAAAGGGATGGTTGGACCAGATGAGGGTTGCCTATGTATCTCACGTCCGGTGAGAATTAAACCAGCGTAGTTCGGGCAAATAAACTAACTATTTTGAAAACAAGACTCTTCTTGACAAATACACTATTTCGGAAAACCGAACTCTTTTTATATTTCTTTTTCAGTGGCAAATAAAACAAACTAATTTGAACATAAAACTCTTTTTGTTTTTCTTTTCCATTGGCAAACAAACTATTAAAATACTTTTTCCCTTTTTTTCTCTTTTATTTTTCCAAAAATCCGGCAGAGTTTCGGCATTACTTGGATATTGGTTTTTCTAATATATGTAATTAACTCTATACAATGCTGGTTTCTCTTTTTCTCTTTTATCTTTCAAGTTTTCCAGACATTCAAAGCCGGTCAACATGCGAGTCCGAGACAAATAAATGCACACGCAACAAGTAAGATACATCAGGTTGGTCTTTTCATTTCAGGTTACATGTCCTAGACGGACCCAACCCCTGTATTGAGTCCCTTAAGTCATATGCACGTGATGCAAATAAGCATTCCTACTAGGGATCCGACATGAAGTCAAGTTATTCTAGGTTCAAAACCTGGGTATGTGTTTTAGACTGTATACCCGAGCAGACAACTCGAGTCGAGGAGGGGGCTACGTACCGGGGACCCGCAGGATCGTCCGACTTAGTAACTTTTCCGGCCTCTTTCTTATTTCAAAGTATGACACTAACAGAATAGGGAGTCTCAACCAGTAAGCACATCCCCGGAAGTGAGAAGAGAAGGGTTTTGGCATAATTTATATATACAATTCAAATAATATCAAAGCGGTAAAACATTTAACACATTTAGCATGAAACGTGTAGGAAAATCAGATAAAGCCAAATATAATAATTATTCTAAGCTCGAATTCTTAAACCCTGAACCGAAGTTCTGGGTTTCAGCAGAATCGTCAGAGCAGACACACCTCCTTTTTACTTACACCCGCAAGGGCATAAAGGAGTTTTTCCACTTAAAGGACAATCGGAACGGGATTTATTATTAAAATTCAGAGTCGCCACTAGGGAGATTAATGGTGTCCCAGGTCACCGGTTGAATCCCGAACCAAGGAAAATTACGACTTTGTTAACAGTCTGCGAATCAGAAATCCGAGTAAGGAATTCTGTTAACCCGGGAGAAGGTGTTAGCCATTCTCAGGTTCCGTGGTTCTAGTACGGTCGCTTAACTGTCATATTTGATTTTATCTGATTTCAAAACATGTTCTAGATTATGTGTTTTTAACCGCTTTTATTATTACTATTATTTTTTATGAGAATTGCAATGTCGTAAAAATACGTCTCGAACCACGTCACATCAATGTATCCGTGGTTGTCGACACATTTCGACTCCATGAGATTTGGATTTGGGTCGCATAAATGCGTACCCGAGTTTAAGAAAGTAAATTATTAAAAGCGCGCCTAAAGAGACTATCGCGTTATTATATTTGGGGAAGACTGTGAAATTCGCTAAACGGCCCATCCCGAAGTCTAAGCATTTTTAGTTAAGCATTTATTGAGGGCCCCGCAATTTATGTATTTTTGTTGGGCGAGGCTCATCTCATTTCATTATTTAAAGGCCAATCCTAAAGTAGACTATGATTTTCTATTTTTATTTTGTCTCTAACAATAAAAGAAAAGTCCTAATTTAACGATGTTTAAGCATTATTATACTTGGGTCTATGGACTTATTCAAATCTTTAATCACTTTGTCATTGAACGCAGCCTATATAAAGAAATTATTACCAGGTATGCGCAATGAGCAGGCCAATCGTAGGCCTGGGCCCAAGTAACTTGCAACCTAAACTCTTGGAGAAAAGGCTGTTGGGCCTTGGCCTTTTAGACCAAATAGAATTCTGATTCAATTTGAAACAAAAGTCCACTGAGTCTATTTCAAGTCGTCCTAAGTATATTTCTCAAATTAACTCCACTTTCATTATTATGTCTACCTAAGCGGACCACTACATATCCAGAAGGCAATGGTTGATCCAACAAACTAATTGTATTATCAATTCAGTAAACAAACTTAACAAATTTAAATATTAAAATTAAAGCTGAAACTCAGGTATTGACTATGGACTTAGCAAACTTAACAAATCTGAAACATTGCAATTAAAACTGACTATGGACTTAGCAAACTTAACAAATCTGAAACATTGCAATTAAAAATGAAACTCAGGTGTTGACTATAGACTAAACATTTCTACTCAAATTCTAGTATGGACTTGAGTCCACTTCATCTTGCATTTTTGTTGTTCCCTTAAATTAATGAGAGGCTATTTTAATTAACGACTAATAGGAAGTTAACTTCAGCATAATATTGAGCAAACGTACATAGTCTGAAGACAACACCATGTTGTTGAGTTACTAACTACAAACTAAAATTTGAATCCACCCTCTATATTTATATTGTTACTAATATTGATAATTGCACTAGTCAAAAATACAATTACACTAAGCTAGTGATTATTAACAGTCCGATACAAATTAGGAATCTAAAGCAGTCCAAATCACTGTAAAAGCAATCCTAATTACAGTCCAGTTTTCAGTTCAGCTATGCATACAGGAACAACAATGTACCACTAACCAAATCACAAAAGTTATCTAAATATACAAAATTGTTAAAATAACAAAGCAATAGTAGAAATTTGTCTTCAATTTCATTTCATGTGTTCAACAGGAAGTGCTACATCGAATGAGTCTCGAAGTGTACCTAGAATTAGAATAAACGAGAAGAGGAGAGGAGAGGATCAACAGCAGAGGTTTTAACAGGAATCAAAATCAGCAACAACAGGGATGATTTTGAATCAAAATCACTTCAACAATAACCCATAATCACAACACAGAAACACAGCACGCAATTTGATCCAAAACTGACTCGATTAAACTCAAAATCCACTCGAAATCAAACCAGGACTATTTCTGAACTTCAGTTATCAGAAATTGGGCTAAGGAATGCAAATCAATCATTAAAACTTGAAATTAACCTAAGAAATTGATCAAAACAGTATTTTTGGATTTTTCTTTTTTGTTTTAGGCTTTTTGAATTTTTGAATATCTGATTTCAGATCTAGAAAAACTGAGAGAATACTTTTTTGGGGGAACTTTTGAGGCTCCTAAACATCTTCTTCAAGGCACTATTCATGCCTTTTTTATAGGCCAAAGGAGGGGCAGCCCTCACATTTCTGTTTTTCATATTAGTCCTTGTTTATTTTTCATTTAGTCCTTTGTTTTCTAACTTGTTGCTCAAGTAAACACCCTAAGTTTACTGAAATATGCACTAAAGTCCTATTCTAGAAGAGTCTAAAATATTCTAGTGTTATCTACCATGTTCTGCCCAATACCAAATACCTAAACTACCCTTTAATCCCTCTAAAATTACTTACTAAGCCACAATTAATCTACCCTCTCTTTGACTAAACTATGGTTAATAACAAAACTAAACAACTATAGCCAATTCACCTAAAAACTAATAAAATTCCTAGTAATCGGAATAAACTAAACAGGCTAAGATCATTTTAACAAATCAGGGAACAATTAACAAGAAAATTAATCTAATGTTTTAGCTAATAACTAAAGCTTAACAAAAAAAATCTGATTACCACATAACAAACTAAAACTATTAAGAATGCATTCAATCATCAAGCAAAGTATTAAACCTAATAGGATTGTCATGAATCGAATTTAAACAAAAAGATCAAACTAGAATAAACTGAGGGATTTACTTACTACTTGAGTTATGAACTAATGACCTAAACTAAGCTAAACAGCTAAACACATAAATTAACCTAATCAATTTAAAGAGAAGGAAGGAGAGGGCATAGAATTTAACAGTAAAACCCATAATCATGAATGGAATCGTGGCCCAAAATCAATCACGTGAATAAAACCGAACAAAGTTAAAACAAAATTAAGCAAAAAATTAAAACCAAAAACGAAAAAACCCACTGATAAATCTTTAATTGACCAACTCCTCGAATTTGATTTTTTAATTGATGTTATATGTTTATAAAGCATATAGCATCAATTAAAAAATCAAATCGACGCCTTGAAATCCCCAAAAAGGTTCGAACCCACGAACCCTAGATCCACAATTCGTGCTTAACCGGTAATGTTCGAAGGTTTTTGGCTTGGGTTTCAGGTTGAGTGAGTTATAGGGACTGTGGGGTGTGAATTTGGAGCCGTTTGGACAAAGTAACATTTTGGCCGGATTTTTCAAACTAATATTCGAGCCGGTGGGTGATGATTCGAGGGACAACAGTCGTGGATTCGAGATGAGGGTAATGAAGAGGTTCAGTGGTGTGAATTTGGATCGGTTTGGGCGATGTCGCCGCCGTGGACGGCGGAGACGGCGACAATACTTTCAGTTATTCGACGGCCTCCAGTGGGATTCGAAAGAGGATAGTGGCATATTCATGACGAGGACGTCAAGACGGTATAGGGGTGTAAATCTGGGAGCTAACGGCGATGGTTGTGTATTCGCCGGCGGCGGCGTTGCAGGCGGTGGTGTTACAGGGGTACAAGGAAGAAGAGAAATATTTTTAGGTTTAGTGAATTTTCGGACAGTTTTAATTAATTGGCCAAATTAGACCTGGGTCGTTGGATTAGAGGTAATGGACGGCCTGGATTAGAACTAGACTAAACAGGGTCGTTTTGGGGTGTAACGGGGTGGACCGAGTTCTGACTTTCAGATTGGGCCAGGCGAAAAATGGGTTAAACAAGCCCAATTCAAGCCTTCTTTGAAACAACCTTTTTTAATGTTTTTCTCTTTCATTTTATTTCTTTTTATTCACTTCATTCATTTTCTGATTTTTATTTTTTGTATTTTTATCCCTTTTTTTTATTAAATGCTAAATTAAAATTCAAAGACAAATTAACACCTAAAATTATTTCCTAATTTCCTAAAAATACAAACTAAAACAAATTTAAACTAAAAAATGCAAAATTACCATTTTGTTATTTTTCTCTATTTGTAAACAATTTTAACTACTAATTAATCCTAAAAATATGAAATTAAATCCTAAACAAACGCCAAGTATATTTTTGTATTTTCATATGAATAAAAATGCACAAATAAAAATGCAAACAATTAACAGAAAATAAAATAAAATTCACAAAATTGTAAAATAATAAAGAAAAATTATTTTGTTTGAATTTTTGGGAATAATTTATATATAGGGCAAAAATCACGTGCTCACAGTGACTATTCCACACAGACAAATCCAAGCACAACTCTTAGCTATACAGGTTGTCAAGGGGATCAAGAAGGGGGAGCCGACATTTGTGGAAACCATTACAAGTCTAGAGGAAGACGAGTTTTCAAGAGACACTGCCGCCTTGCATTGAGAAGTTGCTTGAGAAAAACAAATATGTCATGCCCGAGGAGTTTCCTAATCACTTACCTCCTATGCGAGAGGTTGATCACGATATTGAGTTGGATCCAGGAGCTAAGCCACCCCCATTTTCCCCATATCGTATGGCACCGCCCCAGCTAGAGGAGCTTAGGAAACAATTGAAAGAGCTGTTAGATGCTGGTTATATTTTCTCATTAAAGGTACCTTTCGGCGTACCGATATTTTTCCAGAAGAAGAAGGATGGATCGTTGCGCTTATGCATAGACTCTCGAGCACTTAATAAGGTCACAGTGAATAATAAGTACCCGATCTCGCTCATTGTTGACTTGTTTGGTCGACTTAGGCAACCTAAGTACTTTACCTAGGTGGATCTTCACAAGGGCTACTACTAGGTTCGCATTGCAGAAGAGGATGAGCTGAAGACAACATGTGTGATGAGATATGGAGCCTTTGCATGGTTGGTGATGCCTTTCGGCTTAACCAATGCACCGACAAAATTTTGCACCCTTATGAACAAGATTTTCCATCCCTATATTGATCAATTTGTGGTAGTCTACCTAGACGACATAGTTATCTACAACCACACCTTGGAGGAGCACAAGGAGCACTTAAGGAAGGTTTTTCAAGTCTTGCAAGAGAACGCGATATACATCAAGAGGGAGAAATGCGATTTTGCACAATCAAAAGTGCACTTCTACGTATGGACGAGGCTAAGGTACGTGTTATCTAGGAGTGGAAGGCACCTATAAAAGTAACTAAGTTGAGATCCTTCCTTGGCCTTGTTAGATACTATTTTCGGTTCATCAGTGGCTACTCAGCAAAGGCCGCACCATTGACTGAGGTGCTAAAGAAGAACAAGCCATGGATTTGGATGGAGCATTGTAAAAAGGCATTTGAAGGCCTTAATGCAGCTATAACAGAGGAGCCAGTCTTGCCTTTACCTGACTTTTCCAAGACATTTGACGTGCATACAGATGCCTCCGACTTTGACATTAGGGTTGTTGGTGCAAGATAAGCATCCCGTAGTATTTGAAAGCCGCAAGTTAAATGAGACGGGGTTGCGTTATACGATGCAAGAGAATAAGATGACTGCCATTGTGAATTTCCTTCATACATGGTGATATTATTTTCTCGGGTCGAGGTTCATGGACAAGAACGACAATATGGCTACTAGCTACTTTCAGACACATAAAAAGCACAAACCAAAACAAGCTAGGTGGCAGAAGAAGCTCACACTGAAACAGGCTAGGTTGTAGGATTTCTTGGTCGAGTTTGATTATGTATTGAAGAATAAGTTGGGAAAAGGTAGTGTTGTAATCGATGCCTTAAGTCGGAAAGCAAAGCTTGATTCTATCACTTTAGTAAGCTGGGACATTCATGAGGCTATAAAGGAAGGCATACAGCATGATCTAACAACCAAAAAACTTATCGAGTTAGCCAACCAAGGCAAGATGAGATATTTTTGGGTAGAAGACAACATATTTCTTATTACGAGTAGGCGAGTTTACGTGCCTAAGCTTGGAGAAATCATATGACGGATCATAAGGGAGATTTATGATACAATGTGGGCTGGTCATCCAAGCCAACGTTGCAATAGGGCTTTGGTCGAGTCAATCTACTATTGGCCATGCATGCAAGATGACATAGAGTGTTATGTGCAGACTTGTTTTGTCTGTCAATAAGACAAGGTTGAGCAACAACAATCCTGAGGACTTTTGGAGCCACTGCCAGTTGCTGGGCGTCCATGGGAGAGCATGACTATGGAACTTATCACTTCCCTATCCAAATTCGATGGTTATGGTACTATTATGGTAGTCGTGGATAGATTTTTCAAATATGCCACCTCGCCAGGTTGCACTACCAAGGAAACCGCCAAGCTATTCTTTTAGAACATGGTAAAGTATTGGGGCTTAGCAAGGCATATTATCAGTGATAGAGACCCCCGTTTTACTAGAAAATTTTGGAGAGAGTTATTTGATATACTTGGCACGGAACTGCACTTTTCCACTAGTTTCTACCCATAGACGGATGAACAGACGGAACGGGTCAATGCCTTACTGGAATGCTACTTGAGACATTATAAGAATGCTTCAGAAAGATTGGGCAAGGCTCCTAGACATCGCCCAATTCTCTTATAACTTGTAGCGGAGTGAGTCCACGGGCGTACACCATTTGAGTTAGTCACAGGACAATAACCACAAACTCCACATTCATTATCAGCTGCTTTCGAGAAAAAGAGTTTGGGGGCTTATCTTATTGCCAAAGGATGGAAGGAGCAGCTTTACATTGCTAAGTCCTACTTTGATAAGGCAATAAAGATGAAGAAGTTTTCAGACAGTAAGTGACGTCCCACGGACTATAGAGTTGGGGAGATGGTCATAGTGAAGTTTAACCTAAGACAATTCAAGGCACTACGGGGCATGCATCAAAATCTAATTCCCAAGTATTAGGGACCATTTAATATTGTTGCCAAGGGAGGCAAGATTTCATACAAGCTTAACATGCCATCATATCTTAAGATCTACCTTGTCTTTCATACCAGCATGCTTAAGCCATATCATTAAGATAAGGATGATACAAGTAGGGGCCAATTAAGTCGAACTCCAATTACTATCACAGCCTCGCATGATCGGGAGATTGAGGCTATCATGGATTACTAGGCTAGGTAAAAATAAGGGCAGAAAGCCACCGCTATGTTCCTCGTCTACTGAGTCAATCACCAGAGGAGGCCACGTGGGAATGATATGAAGACTTATGGAAATTTAAAGATAAGATCCGAGAGTTTATGCAACAACATTGCATCGCGGTCGTCGCAACATTAGGTGGGGAGAGTGTGGTGACCTGCCTTATAATCATATCACATAGGTGCCATTTGTCATATATTAATACCATGTGGAAGCTTACATAGGAGGAATGCTAGCATTTGTTAGAAGATTCTAGAAAATTATGGACATTTCCTTAGGAAGACCCTATATCTCTATGGATTAGCTAGGAAAGTCCTTAGAATCTTCTAGGCCTGTAGAGAATTGTGGAGAAAACCTTTATCTTGTAAATATTAAGGACTTGTGTAGCAATTAATTAATATTCACTTACCAACCCCTAAGAGACTAGTATATATAGGGGGTCAATTCATTTGTAATTCATCAAGCAAACAATTCAAGTTCTCTCTAAAAAAAAGCTTCCTTTAACAAATTCTCTTGTGTTCTTTCTAACATTCTCTTAGCGATCTTGAGTGTAGTAAGACTGACTTGGCATAGCAAGAAAATGAGCAAGTTGTGCAAGACCGTGAGCAAGTTATCAAGTGCCTCACATGTACTTAGTTAACGACTAAGGACTATCGATGCCCCCTTTTTCTAGTAAGATCGGGTTTGTGACATTTGGGCGGACAAATCTTTTCCTTTTGGGAATTGGGTTTGCAATTTAGAAGAGTCGCCACCTAATGATTAAGTGCATTAGGACATTAAGAAGAGATTCAAATTAAAAGAAGAAGAACTAGAGAATGGGTAAGGGCTTGAAATTATCTCGAGGGAAGGTGTTAGGCACCCCTCAAGATCCACAAGTATGGTTCCCGGCCATACTACAATTGTGACTTTAAATATAAACAACAAATAAGCAAACAAGACAAATTTCATATAACGATTGCAACAAGGGAAGTATAAAAGTTAAAAGCATACCGAAATTTGGAAATAGGCGATTTCATAACTATTTAAAGGATATACAAGTGCAGGAACAGGGGGTCAAATAATTGGTATAAATAATCAGACAAAGGAGTAAAAGAGGGGGAGGTTTGGAGAAGAAACAGTGCTGGAAATCAAATAACTAAAAAAGAGATTTTTTAAGTGACTGAAGTAAAAGAGGAAGTTTAAAGAATTGAGAGTCAATAGATTTTAAAAAATTTTGGAAAATGAAAAGGAAGTAAACAAGTGAAGAGGTAAGGGGTCCTAGGTTTATAAATAACATGGATCACCCCACACAACACCCGGTAACCATTTATACATGTGGTGTTACGCGTGGTCATCATATCTATGTCTACCCTTACCCATCCCGTTAAGGTATTAAATCACGGAGTGGCCTCATTACTTATTGCATGCTATTAGCTGCCCCAATCCTATCAGTCCCGGAGGCAGTTGGGACTACTAATCCTAAAAGGGAAGGGAGATTGCCTTTTCAGAGTTTTAAAAGGACAAAAGTCTAGTGCGACAAACAAAAAAACACATAAAACAGTAAAGGGGAAACACATAGCAGTTAAAGGCTCAAATAGGCCTCCTCATTCAAAGCAACAAATTGTTTAGCATGACTTACAGGTACTGGTTAGGTCTTTAATTAAACTTAAACATTAAGGGGTGGCTGATTTTTCACATATTTTTCAGATAAGAAGTCCAAATTAGGCCTGCCTACTGGTTGTAATTATTAAAGACTAGTATAGTTAATTGATTACCTAATGGTTTGCCTAGGTGAGACCTATAGGCATGATATCTAACAAGGTAAAGTATACTGATTTTAAGGAAGGATTACTGATTTTAGAAATAAACCAATTCTGCAGGTATTAAACGACATTATTACCGATTTTAGACTTGCGGACGAATCAGATTTAAACGGTTACTCCTATATGCATGAATTCTAAATGTTATTGGTTTTAAAACGGTTACGTAAATACAGGAGTCCTATAAGCATGGTGTCTAGGATGCAATTGATCATTCTTTAACCTATAAACTATTTGCCTAATGACATGTGCATATGCGGAAATGCAAAAACTTAAGGCATGAATTCTATATGCGGAAATACAAAAACTTATAGGCATGGTCTCTAATGTAGAAATGCAGAAACTTATAGACATGATTTCTAATGAAATGCATAACTCATATGCAGGATTTCTAATGCAGTAATGAGATAGCTTATAGGCAGGATTTTTATATGCATATGCATAAACCTAGAGACAGGATTTCTAATGCAGTAATGAAACAATCTTATAGGCGGGATTTCTATATGCAGATACATAAACGAAAAGGCTGTGATTGCAGAAGTAAATACCTAAAACATGATATTTACCCATATGCATAACATGAGTGACCCTCCCTTTTTTACTACACATCCCCTAAGTTATTACAAGATTATTACAACCAGAATGAATCTATAAAAAGATAAAATTACATCAGAAATTAAAGATTCCAACCAAGGAGAGACTAATTTAGACTCCTAGTCTGGAACATGAAATAAACCAACTTCCAAAGATAAGATTTCCAAAGCCTTTCTCATCTTTTGGGTGTGTCAAAGTTCCAAGGAGTCTCATGAACTCCAGGCAGTGCTTACACCGAAATACATTGCAGGATCAGATTGTAATGCAGTCTGTAAGGGCCAGCCCACAAATGTCCAAGTTTAGAGGGAACTCAAGGTCCTAAAGCAAGGCTCATAGGAGGGGGTCAGAACTTAGAGTCTAAGAATAAGTGTAAGTGAATAGAGGGAGTTAGGGAAGGCCATGATAGGCTAGTGGTCATACCTAGCAATTAGGAATATCTGCACACCCCTGACCAGCCTGTTAGCTAAATTTGGGAGTTAGGGCCCATTGAGGGTCAGGTTCAGACCTGAGCAGTAATTTGGATATTGCAAGGCCATAAACCCTAACTCAAACACATAAGAGGGAATGGGTATGGGGAATTCATAACAAACAGTAAACACATAGGGAAGAGTAATATATTTAGTACATCATATGAACAACAAAGTAGGCAAGGGTGTGGAAATTGTAAAGTAAACACATAGGGAAGAAGCTAAAATTAAAATCTAGACATACCACTTTCAGAGAAATAAATAAGTAAAATAGTAGCCTTGAAAGCCAAGTTGCAAGCAAGCAGTACAAAAGATCTCAGAAGAGAGTAGAGAATTGAAAGAATATTATAGTTGAGAGTGTGTGTGTAACAATATGCGTATTGAACTGAAGGTTCAAAGTTGTTTTAATGCAGAAGGGTCGCGCCCCTTTTTATAATGTAGCAAACAAGTAAGAAAAAGGCAAGGAAGTAACATTAAAATCAATCTCCATTTAATTAAGGAATTTTGATTTCAAAAGGGCAAAATAATTAAGGAAAGGGGTCAATTAAACATTTTTCCAAAGCAGTACAAGAGGGGTAAATATAAAAAGGTCTATTTAAGGACAAGGTTTGATAGCACACGAATTGTGCAAGTAAGGAAAAGAAATCAGTTAATAGTCAAGAAATCAAAATTGTGAGCTTTGTATGAGTGAACCAAACCAGGAAAGGTCAGGAAAGGGTTTTACTTAAGGAAAATCAGTAACAGTCAATCAAACCCTAAAAAGGATTCTGAATCAATCATAAATTGGAAAGTCTTTTGAAGAACGATTCAACACACATATAAAAGCATATAGACATTCTTAAACAAGAAATAACTATCATGCTAATCAGAAGAGTCTAGCATAGAAAAGTTCAGAGTCCTAAACAAAGAGGTCCAAATCCAGTTCATAATCTCAAAATGAGTCTGAGAGAGTCAAGGGTTCAAAGTAGAACCTTAGTCCAAACACCAAATCAACCTCGTCAAAACCCCGAAATTCTAGGGTTTTAAAGTCGAATCAGATATAGAGACGAGAGGCCAAGTAATTTAAACAGGCTCAGAGGTCTCTTTTAGAGACTCATGAGAAAACAAACAGATAAAATAGTAGGTTCAAAGCAAATAGAATGCAGAAATTGATTGGAAGCATAGTGAGGATAGAAGGAACAAGTCTTAAACAAGTTCATAAGAGAAAAAAGGTAGTATAACACTTAAGAAAATAGTAGAAGAACATGTTTAAAGAGAACTCAAACAAGGTCTAGAAGAGGGAAGATTAAAGAACTAAAAATCTTAGTAGAAAATGCAGTAGAGGAACATAGGGGTCGGAAAAGCCTAGAAAAAAGAACACATAAGATAAATATGTGAAAGCGTGATACAACAACACAGTAGAAGAAAGACCGGAGCACAGTAGAAGGACATGCATGGTAAAGGAAAATATAAGAACACAGGAGAAGAACATGCGAGGTAGAAAAAGAAACATAAGAACATAGCATTGACAAATAAACAAATAAAAGAAGAAGAAGAGTCAGAAAAACATCATCAGAAACCATAAATCGAAAACAAACGATTTTGAAAAGAAAATTTGGGTAAAATACTTTAAAAGTCGAGTAGAACACATATCTTAAGAAAATAAACAGAAAAATACCTCAAACAGCTTAGGGTTTCGGAGAAACCCTAGAAATGAGAAAGGCTTGGAAGAAAAATCAGATCTTGAGTCGAAGAGGTCAGGAATCAGGCTTCTCGACCAGGATACGCCGGAGCAAGGCCGGCGATGGCCGTGAAAACTCGAGCCGGCACAGGTCTGGATGAAGACCTTCAAGGTCTGGCCTTGATTCTTCAAATATCGAGCACACATGAGTAATAGGGAGTGAGTATAAATTTACCATGGCCGGAGGAGCCATGATTTCCGGTGAGCTTGAGGTAGGAGATGGTGAGAGAGGCTAGGGTTTCGAGAGAGTTTGAGAGGAGAGGGATTTAAGAGGCGGCGTACCAAATGAAAATGAGGATATTAGTGCATGGTTGGGGAAGTAAAAAATGAAAGGGGTAATCGTGGCCTTTGATCATGATCAACGACTTGGATTAAAAGAAAATCTTTGGATAAACGGGCTAAGGGGTTGGGTTAAATTAGGATTTAGGATGGCCCGTTTGAAAATTTAAATTGGGTTGATTGGGGGGTTAATTTAGGCTGTAATTGAAACGAAATGGGGCTAGTATTTAAATAGCCAATTTTCCCCCTTTTATTTTATAAAAATAGTAAACTGATTTTAAAAGCAAATACTGAACCAATTAATAATAAATAAATATTAATTAAAAAATATTGAAACCAATTTTACAATTATAGAAATGCTATTGATCTTAAAATAGGTTAAAATTACAATTGTATGCAGTTTGGCTTTAAAAATACCAGATAAATCTGTAAAAATATACAAAAATTACATTAACTATATTTTAGTATAAATATTAGAATAAAATAAATCATTCACCAAAATTTGATAGTTTTTGGAATAATTACTAATTTTGTACTGCTAAAATGGACAATATATTGACTTGAAAATCTTTTAAAAATTAGGAAAAAATACAAAAATACTTGGGCATGCTTATATATGTATGTATATGCTATTTTGAAAGTATTTTGTATATGAAAAATACATAGGGAAAAAATAGGTAACAACAGTTGTCCCTCTTTACCCGAGAAGGATAAAAGAGTTGTCAGGTAAAGATATGATGGCCAATTTTGACCGGATGAAATGATTTGAAGAATTTTGACCGAGCCCTGGCTCCTGAGTCACCTACATATCCTTGGTTTTACAGGAATCAGGCCGTATGTAGTTCAGGATCCGTCGGCGGAACATGTCGGTGGAGATTTTTCAAGAACATACGAGATATTTGGATTGGGGTAGCGGCTATGAGTTCAGCAGGGCTACGGAAACTGGAGTGGGATCACTCCTGGTGATATGGCCATTGCTAGCCAGTTTTCCTGCAAATAAAAAATACAAGCGCATATATTGTGCATAAATTTAAACATGATGCAAGTTCCCGTTGGACCATGAATGTTGTCTTTAGATGGTTAGGATGATGTCCTCAGACCGTGATGTCCTGGGCCATGAAACATATAATAAAGGATTCACAGGCTATGAAATGATTTCCTCGGGCTATGAGAATGATGCCTCCGAACCATGATGCCTTTGAATAATGCTATGCAGAGATAAAAGTGGGATCATCAAGCCATGGCATGGCATTCTCGGGCTATGAAAATGGTTCCTCTGAACAATGATTCCTTTGGACAATTTGGCGATCTTTCAGCCCATGAAAATGCAAAATTTGGCGATCTTTCAGCCCATGAGAGCGTAAATAAATGGTGATATTTCAGCCGATGCAAGATTTAAATAAAGTGGCGATCTGTCAGCCGATGGGAGATTTCAAATAAAGTGGCGATATTTCAGCCATGAAAGATAAAATGGCGATCTTTCAGTCGATGCATGCAGAAAATGTGAATAAAATGGCGATCTTTCAGCCGATGCATGATTTAAATTAGACGGCACTATTTCAGCCATGCGAAGTGTAAATAAAAATGGCGATCTTTCAGCCGATGCGAAATTTTAAATGAAGTGGTGATATTTCAGCCATGCAAATGGAGACAAAGCTTAGTCTCAGAAGGAAGAATAGTAGCCTTATGCAATGTAGAGAAATGTAAATGGAGATAGAGCTTAACCTCGGAAGGCAGAATAGTAGCCTTATGCAATAATGGAGACAGAGCTTAGTCTTGAAAGACAGAATAATAGCCTTATGCAATGCAGAAAAATTAAAATAGAGGTCTAAACTCGGAAGGCGGAATAGTAGCCTTATGCAATAATAGAGACAGAGCTTAGTCTCGGAAGGTAGAATAGTAACCTTATGCAATGCAGAAAAATGCAAATGGAGGTCTAACCTCAGAAGGCAGAATACTAGCCTTATGCAATAATGGAGACAGAGCTTAGTCTCGGAAGGCAGAATAGTAGCCTTATGTAATGTAGAAAAATGCAAATGGAGGTCTAACCTCAGAAGGCAGAATAGTAGCCTTATGCAGAAGATAATAGACGAATAGTAGTAAAAGATTCTTAGCTGATAGCGGATAGCTGGTTGTTAATTGTGACTGCTGGAGATATTTTATGCGGATAGCAGTTGTGAAGTGATAATTCCGGGAGTTGTATTCCTAAAAAGTATGTGTGTACAAATGTATTCGATGCTTTGTGACTTGGGTGCCTGTATCTAAAGAAAAATTGTGAGTTTTGTAAAGGGGAAAGGTTAGTTCGTGTTTTTGCTGACTTTGCTTGACCGACTCAGCTCTGTTTTGGTGATACTGTAGGTACCCTTGGGGTAGCGTTGTTAAACAAAGCAATTTCGATAATAAGCATGCGTGAGTTTGTTAAAGGTAAGACATATGTATATATTTAAGAAATAGCTTTTAGATGAACCAACGACTGTGACATGGTTCAAGATATTGAGACCTTTCTTGCTAAGGAATTTTGAGGGAACTCCTCAAAATTCTACCCCAGTTTAGTGGGTTAATGCTTCTGACTGCTGCTTGCGAAGATTGGCTGAAGTTACTTATTTGGAGGGACCTGCTCAAAATTCTGCCCCAGTTTCCAATTGCATGGGGAAATAAAAAATTTATTAAATTGTGACCGAACCCATAAGGCTGCCTACGTATCCCCTCTTAAACAAGAATCAGGTCAGACGTACTTCAAATTACATAGTGGTATAAAAAATGGTTACACATAGTATCGCTTGATTGCATCTGAGTTGATTGGTTTTGGCCAAACTTCTCCGTCCATTTCTGCGAGTATAAGGGCTGCTCCTGTTAGAACCTGGTGAACCATGTATAGTCCTTTCCAGTTAGGAGAGAACTTCCTTTTGGCTTCATCTTGATGTGGAAAAATCTTCTTTAATACCAACTGCCCTGGTGTGAACCGTCTTGGTCTGACTCTCTTGTTGAAGGCTCTGGACATTCTGTTCTAATAAAGTTGACCATGGAAAACTACATTTATTCTTTTCCCATTTATAAGAGCCAACTGCTCGTAATGACTTTTTACCCATTCTGCATCATCGATCTCTGCTTCCTGTATGATTCTTAGGGAGGGAATTTCTACCACAATGGGAATGACCGCTTTTGTACCATAAACCAACATATAGGGAGTTGCACCAGTTGATGTGCGGACTATGGTGCGATATCCTAACAAAGCAAATGATAGCTTCTCATGCCACTGCTTATGCTTTTCTACCATCCTTCTCAGTATCATCTTGATGTTCTTGTTGGCGGCTTCTACAGCTCCATTCGTTTGAGGCCTGTAAGCTGTGAAATTCTTGTGTTTGATCTTGAAGGTTTCACACAGAGCTTTCATCAAATCACTGTTGAGGTTGGAGCCATTGTCAGTAATGATTGATTCTAGAATCCCGAATCGACAAACGATACAATCACGGACAAAGTCTGCCACGACTTTCTTGGTCACTGCTCTGTAAGATGTTGCTTCAACCCATTTGGTTAAATAGTCGATTGTTATTAGGATAAACCTCTTCCTATTTGATGCGGCAGGTTCGATTGGTTTGATAACATCCATTCCCCATGCGGCGAACGGCCATGGTGAGCTTGTTGCATTAAGCTCATTTGGAGGCACCCTTATCATGTTGGTATGCATCTAGCAACGGTGGCACTTTCGGACATACTAGATGCAGTCCGTCTCCATAGTCATCCAAAAATAACCCGCCCGGAGTATCTTCTTGGCTAAGACAAAGTCGTTCATATATGGTCCACAAGTACCAGCATGGATTTTTTCTAGAGGCCGGATCAGTCGGTAATTAGTGAGCCACAATAGATGTGCTTAGGCCAGTCATGTCGTCATATGACCATGCGAATATGTCCTCATATTCCCTTAGAAATTCCATATACTCTTCCTTTTCAGACGGTGACAAATGAACACTGATTCGCATTTCTTTGATGTTTTCCCCATCTCCCATATTGACGATCTCAGTCTCGTCCAAGTTGGACTTAGGTCTGTTCTCAAAATTCTCAACTTCTTTACCAATTTCTTCCGGTATATCATCTTCTTCTGAGTCTACGTCCATTTGTTGCATTATCTCGTTGCATGTCATAGTCATTGGTTCATCAAGATAAGTAACAGTAATGCTGTTTGAGTAAAGTAATGAGAGAAAATGATAAGAGTGAGATTTGTAAGAAAATTAAAATACTTTAATAAATTCCATAAGTGTTTTGAACATTGGAGCTCTTTGTTGCAAAAAATAAAAATGCGAAAGGAAAATAAACTAGTAAAACAAAATAGTGCGTGGTGCTTTGTTCAGCCTTGCTACCTCGACTTCCTTTTCTTCTGACCCGTAGATGACTTTGGCCGGTTGGAAAGTCTGCTCCAGATGGGGTATTAGTTGCTCCAATGGATAGTAAGGGCCGCGCCAGGGTGGCGATCAGTCCTTGAATTCTTCCCGAGTATACTCATACCCCAGTCCGAAGGTGGAGCCATGCTTCTTGAACTTGATGGGCTTAGCGATTCCTTGGAGATTCTTACCAAGTTCATACCCGCTCCAATTCAGTATGCTTTCAATTTTGTTATCCCACCATTTGTTTTTATCGACGACGTTGACTCGCTCGATGTGGTGGTAAGTTTCCCCACCTATTCTTCTTCTTCCTTTAATTTCTGGAATGGTCTGGCGGCTATATATGGGGTTGCTACCATCACTATGAATGATCACCTACTGGTGATTCCACTCAAATTTCACTGCATGATGTAGTGTTGACGTCACGGCCCCGGCGGCATGAATCCATAGTCATCCCAACAGTAGATTGTAAGATGCCGACACGTCCATCACTTGAAAATCAACATCAAACCAAGTGGGCCCCATTTGCAAACATAGGCTAATCTCCCCAATAGTGGACCTTTGAGATCTGTTGAAAGCTTTGACGTTGATGGACCCATCCTTAATTTCATGCAACCTTTTTCCCAATGTTTTGAGTGTTACCAGAGGACAAATGTTGAGACTGGACCCTCCATCGACCAGGATCCGGGTGATAAAATAATTTTTGCACTGCACGGTGATGTGCAATGCCTTGTTATGACTCAATCCTTCCTGCGGCAGCTCATCCTCGTAGAAGGTGATTTTGTGACTTTCCAATACTTGACCCACCATGTTTTCCATTTCTCCTCCAATGATGTTGCTGGGTACATATGCCTCACTCATCACTTTCAACAAGTCATTCTTGTGTACATCAGAACTTTGTAGCAAAGCCAGGATAGAGATCTGTGCTGGTATTTTGCTCAGCTGGTCAATGACCGAGTATTCCTTGGCTTTTATCTTTCTCCAGAGATCATCGGGTCCAGTTTCAATGATGGCTTGTTGACCAGAGGTCTTCTTACTTGACTCAGCCATGTGTTCTGGGGTATAAACCCTTTCGGTTTTTGCCATACCCTGTGCTGCAACTGTTTCCCCAAACTTGGTTGTTCCCTTCCTTATTGCCTCGGCTGTGTAGTCCCATGGTATGGCTTTTGTGTGAAATGGTGCTACAGCTGTCATTGCTACTAGAATAGACACACTTGTTTTAGAAGGTAATACAGTGACTTCAAAGGGCTCATGCGCCTTTGGGGACCCAAACTCGACCTCAATCGGTGTTGCCGTCTTTGTAGAGGCTGGTACTTCAAACTCTAGCGGTATGGACATATTCACCTCAGCATCTTCAGAAGGCTAAATTTGGACTACAATTGGATTAAGAGTGACTGTTGGTTTCTTTGGATCGTCACCTTGTGTGATCAAACCGATTGATAATTTGGGATCCCAATCATCTTCTATTTCAATCATATGAACACCTCTACCCTTGTGGTATGGTAGAGGGTTGTTGCAGATGTTTGGAGCAGGCTCCTTTGCCATGATGATCTTGTTGTCTATCAAAGCCTGAATCTTGTCTTTCAGGGAGCGGCATTCATCAATAGTATGCCCCTTCATGCCAGAATGGTATGCACAGGTTTTGTTTGGGTTGACCCATTGGGAGGGGTTTTCAGGGGTTATGGCAGGGATAAGGGTGACATAACCAGCAACTTTGAGTTTTTCATAAATATGGTCGATTGGCCCGCCAATAGCAGTGTATTGTTTTGGAGGTCTGCGGTCGAAATTTGGTCGAGGTTTAGGAAAGTTTTGTCAAGTGGGAGTGATTGATAGTAGGATGGTTGAGTGTTGTAGGCTTGGTAGACGTGTGCGGGCTTGGAATATCTGGGTGAAGCAGGTTGGTATGTAGGAGGTAGAGGCGATTGATAGGTAGGTGGCGGATCTAGGTAGGAGGGTGCGGTTGTTTGGAAATTTGGAGTGGGTTGATATGTGAGTGGAGATATCGGGTAGGTTTGGTATTTAACTGGTGATTTGGTTCTCTGTGCAACCATTATGGCACTTACGTCCCTCTTTTTTGATGTACCACTGGACTGCAGAGCCTTGTTGGTGGCTTGCAAAGCTTCAAAGTTAGTGACCATACCACTTTTCATACCTTCTTCAATCCTTTCTCCTAGCTTGATGATGTCAGAAAATTTATGATTCTCGATCAACGTTAGTCTTTTGTAGTATTATGGATCCTGAGCACGGACAAAAAACTTGTTTATCTGCTCTTCCCCTAAAGCAGGTTGAACCTTAGCAGCCTCTGATCTCCAACGAGTGGCATACTCGTGGAACATTTCTATGGGTTTCTTCTTTAGATTCTGAATGTAAAACACATCCGGTGCATTTTCCATGTTGAACCTGAACCTGTCCATGAAGTCGGACGCCATACTAACCCAGTTTGACCACTTCTTTGGGTCCTGGCTAATGTACCAAGATAGAGCATCTCCTTTCAGGCTCCTCATGAAAAGCTTCATGCAGATCTTCTCATCTTTTCCTAGTCTGACCAGCTTGTTGCAGTATGTCCTCAAGTGAATCCTAGGATCCCCTGTACCATCAAACATTTTGAACTTGGGAGGTTTGTACCACTCGGGCAGTTCGACATCGGGCTGTATGCATAAATCTTCATAGTTTAGCCCCTTAATGCCTTTACTACCTTCAACGCCTTGGATCCTGGTGGTCAGCTTCTTAAGCTCTTCAGCCAAATTTATGATGAGCGAGTCTTTATTATCGGGCTCAAGTATGCTTGAGATAGGTTAAGTAGGGTGTGGCACAGTTTCCACATAAATGGGGGTGTTGGTGTAGCAATGGTCATTTGTGGAGTTCAATGGTTCCGGGATGAGCAACGGAGTGTTGTTGGGAGTGTGGCAAGTATTGCAGTGCTGGTGAGGAGCGGGATGCTTTGGGACATTTTGTGGAGGTGTGGGATTCCGAGTGACTTCTGGAGCAGTAAGGGAAAATGACAGACTTGCCAAACTCCGGACTTGGTCAAGCTCTTCTTGGAACTTTAGTAACTTTTTTTCTATCTGAGAGGCATTCTCCTTGGGGACCATGGCACTACGAGTGATCTCTACCCGCTCATCTGAGTTGTTTGAGTCTTCCATTCTTCTTTTGCCTTTGTGCCTGACAGGACTAGAAGGAGGAGTAGGTGGAGGGCCCCTGGATCTTATACAATATGTTGATGTTGCCAGAGTTCACGAACTAACCTTTGGGGAGGGGAATAAACAAAAGCAAAAATAGAAAGGTAACAAGTTATTAAGGATTATAAGGAAAGATGTTGCAATATTTAAACACGTAGTGCAGGGAATATAAAACGTGTCCTAATCTTGGGGGACCTCATTGTGCCCGAGGTAGTCCTAGCGACAAGTAAATTTGGAGAAATTATAATGCTAAATGCCTTATTTTATTGATAAGAAAATAAGACGAATCCAAAATGACACTAAATAACATGAAATAGAACATGTCACTAGTGGACATAGGCCTTTATTACATTTTCAAAGGAAAAGAAGACTCCTATATATTTGGTCCCAAAAGGACCTTCCCCAGATTCGGCAGTGTTGGCTCCCTCGTACAGCTGCCCCAGCTCGCGCAATCCTAGCAGCAAGTAGGCCCTGGCCAGATGTCCGCCTTTATTTCCTTCAGCAACTCGGCAATCTTCGACCCTCTTCAGAAACTTCTTTTCCAGCTCCACTATGCCCCGCTCCAAACAGATCTGTCGTTTGTTGGAGCTAACAACCATATCCTTCCATTCTTCAATTAGCTTTTGATTGGCTTCTTGTATTTCACGGTGCTCATTTTCGCAATCCCGCATCCTCTTGCACGGTTGGTTGTACTTTACCTGTGCTTCAGCCTTTTCATCAATGATCCTGTGACCTCGAATAAACCCAGTCTGACCCAAATCGTTGTGATTATCTTCCAGCCAGCCTAAATAATGTGGGGTATAACCAGCATGGTAGCGATCTGGTTTGATGGTGTTTTTTCCTAAGATAATTTTGCAATGCCACATATGCTGAGCCTAGCACCTGTATGGGCTATCGTCGTCCTGGAAATCGGCTCAGAAGTGACTTATCTTGTCGATCATTGGTATAACCTTTTTCCTACCTGCCTGTCTCATAACCCAGATAGGGACATATGGGTAGGTCCCTCTCAAACCGATCAGTATTAGAAACGGCGCATCCCCAGATTGGATGATGAATTCTTCAGTACGGAACCACTCGAACATCCATTGCACTCGGTTCTCAGTAAGATTGTCAAAGAGTTCGACCCACTCTCTAGCATTCTCTAGTTGGGCGAACATGTTGGGCATGTAATTCATTCGCTTTGGGTGATGAAAAGCGATATGATCGTCCCAGTCTCTATGATGGATTTCTTGCCGGTACTCACCCCTTTGGAGGTGTTCCATGAGCCATAGTTGGGGTTGCAAATTACAACCCTCGAAATGTTTGGCTCCATGTCGACATCTTTCTAGGGCTCGATATATTTCTGCAACTATTATTGGCACAAGGCTGAATGACTGTCCGTTAATTCCTTCCATCAAGGTTTTGGTGACCATGGCTAGTCTGGTATGGATTCTTGCTTTCTTCATTGGAAACACTACAATCCCCAAGAAACAGAACATGAATGCAAAGACCCTTCGATGGATGTTCCCCAATGAGGCGAGGGCGAACTCGTCCGGATAGATATGGTTAGATTTCTGTGGCCGTACCTTTCATACAAATGGTCAAAGGGAATGTAAGACTTCTCCAAACATGTCAAGTCAGGATTCTTCTTTAGACCCATCATTTTAAGAAAACCCCTACCCTTGAGATTTTCGACATTAGCAAACCCGGAGTTTCCCAAGGTATCCCAGCTAGTCCTCCAATTTCCTCAAGCAAAGGTGTCATCTCTATGTCCCCCAAAGCAGATACCGATCTATCACAATCCCAAAATAGAGTAGAAGCTTCAATAATTTTGTTGTTGGGTTGAATTTCTAGGAGGGAAGGCAGGTTTCTTAGATGCTTCCTGACAAGAGATTGATCGCTGGAATGAAGATCTCCCCACCATTTCAGCAATTTGGGGTGGATGTTGGTGATCATGCCGAATCTGGGGACTTCGTGCCTCATTTTCTGCAAGACAAAAAGGTTAGGCCCTTATCCCCGCCAGACTCGACTATTTAACATCAATAATTAGCATAACAAGCATTTAGTTCTCCAAATAAATGCACAGAACGTGATAAGGTCCGTTTGGGTTTTAGGGAAACCCAGTGGACTTTGGACAAGGCTATCTTAAAGAGTCATTATGCAGACAACATAACTGACTCGGCTAGGTTTGATCATGATGCATGCATAATTTAAAGAGAAATGGTTTCTATGGAGTTGGTACCCTTGAGCGGACAACTCAAGAGGGAAAGGCACGGAACCGTCGACTACACCATTGATCGACTGGTTTTGCCGCAAATACGCCTTTGCCAAATTTAGGGGGTAATGATATCAGAAGGGCGCAACCACTCACTATAAGCGTTGCTATGGTATTTTGTTTGGCACGAGTGGAATATGATATTGAAAAATGTAGTTACAAGTTGTCACGTATTTTCACGTTCATAAAGTAATAATTACAACAGTTTCTCATAATTTACAACAACATTGAAGGAAAGCGATAAAGGAAAACATTAAAGAAAAGAAATGAAGAGCGAAGTTAGTTTTGCATTAGAAGAAAGAATAAATACTTAAAAACAAGTAAAGACATGTAAAGAAGCATGAAGTCACAAATAGTATGAAATGGTAAACGCCTTAAAGAATTCCCCAGCAGAGTCACCATGCTATCGATGCCCCATTTTTCTCGCAAAATCGGGTTTATGATATTTGGGCGGACAACTTTTTTCCTTTTGGGAATTGAGTTTGCAATTTAGAAGAGTCGCCACCTAATGATTAAGTGCATTAGGACACTAAGAAGAGATTCAACTTAAAAGAAGAAGAACCAGAGAATAGGTAAGGGCTTGAAATTATCTTGAGGGGAAGGTGTTAGGCACCCCTCAAGATCCACAAGTGTAGTTCCCGGCCATGCTACAATTGTGACTTTAAGTATAAATAACAAATAAGCAAACAAGACATCTTTCACATAATGATTGCAACAAGGGAAGTAAAAAAGTTAAAAGCATACCGAAATTTGGAAATAGGCGATTTCATAACTATTTAAAGGATATACAAGTGCAGGAACAGGGGGTCAAATAATTGGTACAAATAATCAGACAAAGGAGTAAAAGAGGCAGAGGTTTGGAGAAGAAATAGTGCTGGAAATAAAATAACTAAAAAGAGATTTTTTAAATGACTGAAGTAAAAGAGGAAGTTTAAAGAAGTGAGAGTCAATATCTTTTAAAAATTTATGGAAAAAGAAAAGGAAGTAAACAAGCGAAGAGATAGGGGGTCCTAGGTTTATAAATAACATGGATCACCCCATACAGCACCCGATAACCATTTATACACGTGGTGTTATCGCGTGATCATCATATCCATGTCTACCCTTACCCACCCCATTAAGGTATTAAATCGCGGAGTGGCCTCGTTACTTATTGCATGCTATTACCCACCCCAATCCTATCAGTTCCGGAGGCAGTTAGAACTACTAATCCTAAAAGGGAAGGGAGATTGGATTTTTAGAGTTTTAAAAGGACAAAAGTCTAGTGCGACAAACAAAAAAACACATAAAAAAGTAAAAAGGGAAACACATAGCAGTTAAAGGCTCAAATAGGCCTCCTCATTCAAAGCAGCAAATTGTTTAGCATGACTTACAGGTGCTGGTTAGGTCTTTAATTAAACTTAAACGTTAAGGGGTGGTTGATTTATCACATATTTTTCAGATAAGAAGTCCAAATTAGGCTTGCCTGCTGGTTGTAATTATTAAAGACTGGTATAGTTAATTGATTACCTAATGGTTTGCCAAGGTGAGACATATAGGCATGATATCTAACAAGGTAAAGTATACTGATTTTAAGGAAGGATTACTGATTTTAGAAATAAACCAATTATGCAGGTATTAAACGACATTATTAACGATTTTAGACTTACGAACGAATTAGATTTAAACGGTTACTCCTATAGGCATGAATTCTAAGCGTTACTGATTTTAAAACGGTTACGTAAATATAGGAGTCCTATAAGCATGGTGTCTAGGATGCAATTGATTATTTTTTAACCTATAGACTGTTTGCCTAATGAGTGCATATGCAGAAATGCAGAAACTTAAGGCATGAGTTCTATATGCGGAAATACAGAAACTTATAGGCATGGTCTCTAATATAGAAATGCAGAAACTTATAGACATGATTTCTAATGAAATGCATAACTCATATGCAGGATTTCTAATGCAGTAATGAGATAGCTTATAGGCAAGATTTCTATATGCATATGCATAAACCTAGAGACAGGATTTCTAATGCAGTAATGAAACAATCTTATAGGCAGGATTTCTAAATGCAGATACATAAGGGAAACGGCTGTGATTGCAGAAGTAAATACCTAAAACATGATATTTACCCATATGCATAACATGAGTGACCCTCCCCTTTTTACTACACATCCCCTGAGTTATTACAAGATTATTACAACCAGAATGAATCCAGAAAAAGATAAAATTACATCAGAAATTAAAGATTCCAACCAATAAGAGCCTAATGTAGACTCCTAGTCTGAAACATGAAATAAACCAACTTCCAAATATCAGATTACTAAATCCCTTCTCATCTTTAGGGTGTGTCAAAGTTCCAAGGAGTCTCATGAACTCCAGGCAGTGCTTACACCCAAATACATTGCAGGATCAGATTGTAATGCAGTATGGAAGGGCCAACCCTCAAATGTTCAAGTTCAGAGGGAACTCAAGGTCCCAAAGCAAGGCTCATAGGAGGGGGGCAGAACTTAGAGTCTAATAATAAGTGTAAGTGCATAGAGGGAGTTAGGGAAGGCCATGACAGGCTAGTGGTTATGCCCAGCAATTAGGAAGGCTGGTACACCCCTAACCAGCCTGTTAGCTAAGTTTGGGAGCTATGACCCATTGAGGGTCAGGTTCAGACCCGAGCAATAATTTGGATACTGCCAGGCCATGAACCCTAACTCAAACACATAGGATGGAATGGGTATGGGGAATTCATAACAAACATTAAACACACAGGGAAGAGTAGCATGTTTAATACAACATATGAACAATAAAGTAGGCAAGAGTGTGGCTATTGTAAAGTAAACACATAGGGAAGAAGCTGAAATTAAAATCGAGACATACCAATTTCAGAGAAACAAATAAGTAAAACAGTAGCCTTGAAAGCCAAGTTACAAGCAGGCAGTACAAAAGATCTCAGACGAGAGTAGAGAATTAAAAAAATATTGTAATTGAGAGTGTGTGTAAGAATATACATATTGAACTGAAGGTTCGAAGTTATTTTAGTGCAGCAAACAAGTAAGAAAAAGGCAAGGAAGTAACACTGAAATCAATCTCCCTTTAATTAAGGAATTCTGATTTCAAACGGGTAAAATAATTAAGGAAAGGGGTCAATTAAATATTTTTCCAAAGCAGTACAAGAGGGGTAAATACATAAAGGTCTATTTAAGGACAAGGTTTGACAGCACACAATTTGTGCAAGTAAGGAAAGGAAATTAGTTAACAGTCAAGAAACTAAAATTGTAAGCTTTGTACGAGTGAACCAAACCAGGAAAGGTGAGGAAAGGGTTTTACTTAAGAAAAATTAGTAACAGTTAATCAAACCCTAAAAAAAGGTTCTAAATCAATCATAAATTTGAAAGCCTTTTGAAGAACGATTCAACACACATATAAAAGCATATAGACATTCTTAAACAAGAAAGAGATGTCGTGCTAATCAGAAGAGTCTAGCATAGAAAAGTTCAGAGTCATAAACAAAGAGGTCCAAATCCAGTTCATAAACTCAAAATGAGTTTGAGAGAGTTAAGGGTTCAAAGTAGAACCCTAGTCCAAACACCATATCAACCTCGTCAAAACCCCCAAATTCTAGTGTTTCAAAATCGAATCAGATATAGAGACGAGAGGCCAAGTAATTGAAACAGGTTCAGAGGTCTCTTTCAAAGACTTATGAGAAAACAAACAGATAAAATAGCAGGTTCAAAGCAAATAGAATGCGGAAATTGATTGGAAGCATAGTGAGGATAGAAGGAACAAGTCTTAAATAAGTTCAGAAGCGAAAAGAGGCAGTATAATACTTAAGAAAACAATAGAAGAACATCTTTAAAGAGAACTCAAACAAGGTCCAGAAGAGGGAAAATTAAAGAACTAAAAATCTTAGTAGAAAATAAATTAGAGGAACATAGGGGTATCGAAAAAGCCTAGCAAAAAGAACACATAAAATAAACATGTAAAAGCGTGATACAACAACACAGTAGAAGAAAGACTGGAGCACAGTAGAAGGACATGCATGGTAAAGGCAAACATAAGAACACATGAGAAGAACATGCGAGGTAGGAAAATAAACATAAGAACATAGCATAGACAGATACACAAAGAAAAGAAGAAGAAGAGTCAGAAAAACATTATTAGAAACCTTAAATCGAAAACAAACGGTTTTGAAAAGAAAATTTGGGGAAAATACTTTAAAAGTCGAGAAGAACACAGATCTTAAGAAAATAAACAGAGAAAAACCTCGAACAGCTTAGGGTTTCAGAGAAACCCTGAAAATGAGAAAGGCTTGGAAGAAAAATCAGATTTTGAGTCGAAGAGGTCAGGAATCAGGCTTCTCGACCAGGATACGCCAGAGCAAGGCCGGCGATGGCCGTGAAAACTCGAGCTGGCACAGGTCTGGATGAAGACCTTCGAGGTCTGGCCTTGATTCTTCAAATATCGAGCACACATGAGTAATAGGGAGTGAGTATAAGGTTACTATGGCTGGAGTAGCTATGATTTCCGGTGAGCTTGAGGTAGGAGATGGTGAGAGAGGCTAGGGTTTCGAGAGGGTTCGAGAGAGTTTGAGAGGAGAGAGATTTCAGAGGCGGCGGACCAAATGAAAATGAGGGGATTAGGGTATGGTTGGGGAATTAAAAAGAAAAGGGGTAACTGTGGCCGTTGATCAAAAGGATCAACGACTTGGATTAAAAGAAAATTGGGCGGGTTGGATAAATGGGCTAAGGGGTTGGGTTAAATTAGGATTTGGGCTGGCCCATTTGAAAATTGAAATTGGGTTGATTGGGCGGG
>MU762501.1:14238-34487 GCA_026770625.1 Nicotiana glauca
GAGGGGGGCTGGTGGCCGTTGATCATTTTGATCAACGGCCTGGATTGATCGGGTACGTGGAACGGTTTAACGGGGTTGGGTTTGGGTCAGTTCAGATGGTAATTGGGTTAGGGTAATTGGGTTACAAATTGGGGTTTAGTTCAGGCCACAATTGAAACACATTTCGGCTATATTTTAAATAGCCACATTTCCCTCATTTATTTTATAAAAAAATGGTAAAGTAATTTTTGAAAATAAATTAAAGGTACTAAATGATTAATAATACATAATATCAAATTAAAAATATTGGACCTAATTTTATATACATAAACGTGATTAAATCTAAAAGAGGCTAATATTTCAATTATATGCAATTTAGCTTTAAAAATACTAAATAAATTTGTAAAAATATGAAAAAATTATCTTAGCTATATTTTAGTATAAATATGAGATCCCAATAAGTGAATCACTAAAATGACAATTTTGGGAGTAATTATTGGGCTTTTCTGGAAAAAATAGAACAATAAATTAATTTAAAAATCTTTTAAAAATAAAGTAAAAATAATAAAACGTTTGTACATACTTATATAGGCATATATATACTATTTTAAAAGTATTTTGTGTATTAAAAATATATAGGAAAAAATTGGTTATCAACAATGGCAAATTGGGGCACCGGGCTTACTGTGTCTTCCATCAAATCTAAGTTTGGGAAAATCTCAATCATACGGGAGGAAATGTCCATTCCCGCTTCCACCTGAGTGAAACCATCTTCAAACATTCTTATGTCCCTAGGGTCAATATCCGAACCTCACTCGTAGTCAGCTACAACCACTTTATTTGCCCTCTAGCTCGCTGAAGAGGAGGCACAGGCCTGTTGAAGTCGACGACCCACTAAAAATGATCGTAGCGGCCTCCGAGCTGTGCCCCCCATTCAAAGAATCCATCTCCACGATCGAAGGAGGCACGGTTTCAACGGCCAAACTATTACCATCATCCAATTCACACACCGCCAACATGAGTTCACCCCCCGAAGGCCCCTCGGTCTCAGCCACTATCCTCCACCTCTTTAAAGGGGCCTCATCGTCTTCGTCCTTCAACAACTCGTCCGCCAAATGAACTGCGGGATCCGAAACCCCCACCAAGGGAGAGGCAGCCATGCGGCCAAGGCAATACAAAGTCAAATTCAATAAGGCAGTGGCGTCCTGATCAGGCTTATTTGTAGGCACGGCGAGTACGGGCTCGGCTGAGATGACTAACTGACGGAAGGCAGGTGTAGGAGCCCTCTTCCTCTTTGCTTCCCTCTGACCTATAAACAAATAAGAGAGATAAGAGAATAGAAATGACGATACAAAAATCAACAATTGAAGCAAAAGGTGACTCATCGGCCGCAGGTCTACGCCTGAACCTCTCATCGAAGAAAAACCACTCACGAATCCCCATAGTATGTGTAAAAACCTGACTCACCTAGTCATAAATGTAAACAACTGGTGAAGGAGGATCTCGTTAGGCTGCAAAGGACGAAGAAAAATGATCAGATTACCCCAAAATAAAACACAGTCATTTTAGAATGGAAACACTTACGAGCAAAGTTCCATTCCTCGGGGAATCCGCTGTGGTTTGATACCACGTGCGCTGTCTTCAGCAGAAGAATTTTTCCCAAAAACGATGACTAAGTTTATCATCCATCTTCACTACCAACCCCTTGGCCCTCGATGGCGCATATGAATCATCGTGCCCTGTGAAAACTTGGGACGAAGAGGTAAAGCACATGGCGTAGAGAAATACCACGGCTAGATAACTCCGCGTAAATAATAAGCATAAGAAAAAGCTTGTATATGTATGGAGAGAGCTAAGCGGGGCACATATTGTAAAAGCAAAAAAAAATTCTACCAAGGAAGAAAGAGGAAATGTCTAGCCGACGACAAATGGGCATGCATAAAATGCACAGTACCACGGGTAGTGCATTTGGATTACATTACTACTAGCTGGAACGATTTCAATATGGGACGGGATTTGCCACTAAGTTCTAAATGCGGTGATCGCCGCCGCATCTATCATGGAAATGACAGGTTCAGGTTCATCCTCAGGCAAGTTTTTGAATTCTCACCTAGCCTTCCCGGAGCATGGGATTATCTCGTCCACGGAGGGAAAGTTTTCATCTTCCACCACGGCTACCCCTCTCCTAAGGAGATGCAACCGCAGCCAACGTCACCGGTCATGGAAAGCATTGGCCATATTTCGGATTGTGTCCAGAAGAAGTACAGAGATGAAAGAGATTAAAGGAGCAAAGGACACTAAGTAGGAAAAGAAAACGCAAGAGTTGAAAACTCGAAGAAGAAAAGAACTCGGGCTTCAAAGGCTCTAAAAATACAACAATTCAAATGAGGAGATCTTATCCTTATTTATAAGAAGAGAGGCACCCCAATCAAGAAATCCCAAATGTTACCTCATTAACTCCAAAACGGGAGAAGCGAGGGAAACGATATAACGTATGGGGAACGTGCTCCATAATGACGCATGAAGAAAGTGTCATTTCAAACTGACGTGACGGTCAGGTGAGACTTTTGAAGTGTCACCTCGCCAACTCGCTAACAAAGCAGAATCATTCTTTGGCCAATGTTCTTATATTTCTCAAAAAAATACAACTAACGTAGTCCGCCCGTCGAACTCGCCCAAAGGCAACCTCGTTGGGCGGAGGGGCTACTGTATAGGTCAAAATCTGAACAAAAGAATCTTAATTGGGGGGCAACCAAGAGTCAACCAAGCCTAGGTCACGTATGGGAAGTAACACACTAACGAGTGATTTGGCTACGATCAAGTTCGGGCACTCCATTAGGCCTGAACAGTTAGTTCAACCCTTGGATATCTATGAAGGAATATTCCACATGATATTCCAAGAATTTAGGTACTATGGGTAAGGACCTTTGGGTGTTTTGGTATAAATATCATAGGAGAAAGTAACTAAAGGGGGACAAACAAAAATTCACACAGAGATATAGATACATCTTTAAAGATGAAGAGGGATCTTCATCTCAATCCATCGCCGAGAAGAAAGGATAAAAGGAGATTAGATCTTCAGTATTCATCGGTAATTGAATTATATGAAATGTATGGAGGTCAGCCTTGTTCAAGAATGATGACCCTTTTATCTATGTATTCATCGCTATCATTTAATATTGTTGAAATTATCACATTTTTCTTACAATATGGGATTCAACCATTATTATAATCGAATGTTGTGTCCAGCTATGCTTGTGTATTTTTATTTCAGATCTAGGATAAATTACCTTTGGCTAGGATTTGCCTCAAATCTTCCTATTTGATTAGTTTAATAAAAAGGTTTAACACTTTTTATTCAAACAAATGTGTAGCATAAATTCATGTATAAAAAGTTATTAAAATTATAAAAAATAATATGTTTGGACCCATAAATTTAAAAATACAATAGGTTCAATGCTAAAAACCTTAAAAGTTGAATCCGTAAAATCTAAATCCTGAATCCGCCTCTATTTTAAAGTATTTGGTTTGGAAATATTGTTGTGTAAAATAAAACTGATCTTCTCGCTTATTCTTCGTGTTTTGTTAGTTAGGGCTCGTTTGGTATGAGCGATAAGGGATAATTAATCCCTGGGATTAAATTTTTGAGATGATTTATCCCATGTTTAATTGGAATAAAATCATGGTATAACTAATTCCGAGATTAGTTATCCCGGGATTGTAGTATTTTTTTATCCCTATGGGAGGGTGGGATAACTTATCCCAGGATAACTAATCTCGGGATAATTAATCATGGTGTAACTTTTTTCCCAACCAAACGGCTCCTTAGTGCTTTAATAAATCTTTTTGATAGAAACAAAGAGTCCACCAAATACTATAGCGAACGAGGGTCTCAATATGTTCCCAAAGTAAATAAGAGGAAAGTAAAATCAAACAACATAGGGAATCAGGTTCTATCTATTCCAACAGTAAATATGCAGTAAATAAAGAATATACTATATTTACGTAGAAAACTCCTTACTCAAACGATTAAAAATCACAACCTACCCTAGAAGGATTTCAGCTCCACTAAACCAAGCAAACTTCAAATAAAAACCTATTGTAATCTAGGAATTAAACTCTTAATCCCCACATATTATAATAACTCTATTGTATGCCCTTTGCAATAACTCTAATACAAAGCAACAAAACTTGACTAACTCTAGTCAAGAAACCAAACCAAATAATGGTTGAAATCATTTCTACAAAGACACTTCTTGAAAGTAGTGTAGGATTACAAATTAAAAACAAAATGACAAACAAACAACAAACTTAAGGACTTAAGTTATCTTCAAGTTCTAGATTTAGTCCTTGAGGTTGTAGCAGTTTTGTCTTGAGAGAGGTAATGACTAGTACTTGGGAGAATATGAGTTTTGGATTTGCAAGTGTTGAATGAAATTCCTTGGCTCGTGTTATATAATATAAGAGTGAGGTCACGAGAGATGATGCAAACGAGTGTCTTTTAGTTTGGCCTTAGTAAGCTACAGTTGTGCTGTTGTACTATTGCCAGATAGTACAATGCAACAACTTTTATAGCTGTAGAGTTGTTTAACCAAAAAATTGAATTTTTACTAAAGCTATAATTTAGAAGAATACGGGTTACTGATAATCACAAGAATGTATAAAAGAAAGCAATTTGGATAGCCAGAATATAATCGAGTAAAACAAGTAAACCAAAGTATATTCAGATGATTTTTCGTGTCCCTACAATTGATCAATTATCTCCTTTTTATGGTTACTATGGAGATATGCCTTTTGCCTTTGTCATAATGAGGCAATTATGGCAATTATGGCAATTAAAGACATTAAATATTACGTTACATAATCATTATACAAATTCTCTAATGTTTTCAATATTTAATACTCATCAAATATTGTACCTGCATTCTCATATAGTATCAGATTCATTCTCCGTGATTCTCGGATCTAAATGACTTTTAAATAGGCACGGGTGCTAAGTCCTTTGAATGGCTGCTCGTGCCTTTTCCATGTTTCTGATCGTATCTTTTGTAGCTTATACTTTCTTGTCAATCATAACTCTTTGACCGATCCACGTGTCACGACACATTAGCTTTATATGTAAATTCAATTTTTCCAATGCAGATAGTCCCCCCACTTGCCATTTATTCATCGATTGAATATTTGGGAAGTGAAATTTCATTTAAGAGGGAATTTTTGTCACTATTAATGCTGTGACAAGATCGACGTTCCAACTGTCACTTCTAATTAATATTCTTGACACGTGTTAACTTTTCATTAATTCTGCGATTCTACAGCATTTTTTACGGCTTTTTTACGGTTTCGCTGTACATGAAGCATCAGTTGTCATTATGACTTTTCCATCATTACACTTTTTCCTTTGACGGTTTCTTTCGAGTATAAATATAACTTCCTTCTTTGTCTTTACTTCATAAATTTTTCTGAATATCCAATTTCTCAAACCTTTGTTTACTTCTTCTTCATATCACCATGTCTTCATCAAACCCTAACCCTAGTAAGGTTTCCATAGTTGATAGCTTCCTTAATATCCCCAGTAGGAGAAGAAGAGGAGGTAGACTCTGTAACCTAGGAACTTCTTCTACACGCGGTTCTTTTGTTCCTTCTCCTAGTTCTGGTCCCTCTTCTAGAGTTAGAGGTTCTGTCTCTCAAAGGTCCTCTTCTAGGGGTAAGGATTCTTCCGAACCTCTTCGTGAACCATTAGTAGAAGAGATAGTCCCTGCAGAATTATGTTTTTATAACGATAGGGTGTCACTTAGAAACCAGGTTGCTTCTTTAGATCGGGTTGATCCTTATCCTACCCAAATTATAGAAGGTTTGATTCCTTTAGTTCGTAGAGATTTCCATTGGAGTAGTGATTTCCCTATTATTATTTCCAATCCAAACCAAAGAATTACCTCTTATATAACTGGGTATTCTTTTGTCTATACATACCCTTTCACCTTAGGGTTTCAACCGGCTATTGACCCTGTCATTCTTGAGTTCTGTTGCTTCTTCGATGTCTGCTTGGGTCAAGTTGGACCAATCATATGGAGGGTTGTTGCATGCTTAAGGCATCTGACTAATACAGCTAGGGTTCCTTTCACTTTTCCGCACTTGATTCATCTTTACGCCCCCGGACTCTTTCACAATGGGGTTTTTACACAAGTAGCCAGGAGCAAGAGGGTTTTGGTAAGCCCTAAAGATGATAAAGACTATGGATGGTATGCCAGGTTTGTTGCTGCCCCCACCCTTGGTTTAGTGGGTGAACAAAACATTCTTTTCCCTGAGAAGTGGAACTTTGCACGTGAGTACTTTAGCTCTCTCGTACCTTTTCTTTCAACTTATTGATTTTTCTAATTCTATTTTCATTTTCCAGCAATCATGGGAGTTGTGGACGAGGTTCCCAATTTTCGTGATTGGGTAGATAAGTTATTGAAGATTGCATCAATGATGGTAGGTCTTGGAAGACCCTTTCTAACCGATTCGGTTGGAAAGTAAAAACTCATGGTAAGAGTTTTCATTTTACCTTTCATACATTTGCTGTATTTATTTATTTTTTATATTGCACTGATCTCAATCCCTCTTTTTATCTGAATTTTCTATTCGAGGAGTTACTGCGGAGTCGATCGTAGCTTTTCGCATCTCTTTAGAAAGGGCCCAAGAAATAATCTCGGGTCCTTCATCGAAAAGAAAAGCCATTATTGATCGGGACTCTGATGAAGAAGAAGATGGGGATGCCCTAATAGTGAGGCCATGGGCCAGGACACGCATCATGTCTGAAGATGAAGCAGAAACATCCCCCCTTAGTTCTTCTCCTCTTACCGAGCCTATTGAGATTCCAGTTGTAGTTCTTGATGAGGATGTTGCTCCCGCTTCTGCTTACGACTCTATTGAGCAGCTTTTTATTAGTGGGTTTGGCCTAATTTGGCAATGAGAACTTAGGCCCGGTTTCTTATGAGACTCCCCTGGCTTCTTATTCTACTCCCGTGTCTTTGATTCCTTCCTTGCCGGTCTTGATTGCTCCTATTCCTCCTCAAGCTAATGTTTTTACTACTTCCACCATGCCTCCTTCAACAACTCTTCCTCTACTTTCTCACCATGTGGAGGTTGGTTCCTCCAATGGAGGTGGTGCCATGAGGCAGATGATCATTGAAGTCCCCGCTGAGGGTAATATTTTAAGAAAATCGGGTCAAGCGGACGTGTGGCTAAAGCCTTTAATTGGTCCGGTTGAGAAGGCTAAGTTGGAGAGCCACAGTTCCTTGACACTAATGAATGATATCGTGCATTGTACTTTGAATTTATCTTCCTTTTATTTCTCCTGTCATTTTCTTTATCTTTAAGATTCTTATTTCCCTTTCTTTCTTTTTAGGCCAATCTCATCGGTACAGAGATGATAAAAGGGGTTACTCTCACAGAACAGTTAATGTTGTATTATCAATTAGAGGCATTCAATTGGAAGGAGCAGTTCGAGAGTCTTCAGATTGACATAGACTATTTAGAGGAAAGCAAGAGTACCTTGGAGCAGCAGGTACGGGCCTTAACTTCGGAGTTGAGAGTTTTAAAAGCTTCCTCAAGTCAGGCGGAAAAAGAAAAAGCTCGTCTCGAATCTTCCTTTTCTGAGCAGTTGTCCAAGGCTAGTGAAGAAATTAGAAGATTGAGGGTTCTTTTGGATGAAAAAGAACTTTATGCTGGAGAGCTCGTACAGAATTTGACTCAAGCACAAAAAGTCCTTCGAATTTCTTCTGATAAGATTCGTACCTTGGAGACTTCCTATGCCTCTCTTCAAGCTTCTCATACAACTCTCTTGGCTGAAAATGAGAGGTTGCATGATGACATTGCTGCTTGGGAGAGGGATTATGAGATCCTCGAGGACAAGTCTACCATGGAGGTAAGTTGGGCGTTTCTAAATTCTCGCCGAGATAATCTTGTTGAAGCCAGCAAGGAGAATTTTAACTTGGAGTATGAGTTAGAAAAAAATAAATGAAGCTATTGAGAAAGCTCAGCAAACTCAAGATTTTCCTTCTCCTGTGATCGAAGCTCCCGTGAATGTTGAAGTCGATACGAGTATCCCAACTCTTCCAAGCCTAGTCGAACCTGTTGCTGTGAGTCAAGTTCAACCTGCAACTGTTGATGCACCTGCCCAAGTTGAGCCCGTTGCCGTTGATACTCCTTCTGCAGTTCCCTCATCTTCTTAGTGATAAGTTTAAATTGTTTGAATTCTCTTTTCTTTGCAGGTACCATTTTGGAAGGTTATTTTTAAAACCCTTAGTTTTGTTTGAGGGTTTATTTTGGAAACTCAAGTCCCCGGACCTTTCATGGGGCAATTGTATAAACAATTTGAAGTTTTATGACTATGTTTTACTTAGTCTTAAGTTTTTTAGTATTTAAGAAGTTTTCTCGTTATTATCTTGAACTTCTATTTAATTTATTCTTGCCTTTATTTCTAAGGACTTATAGAATAATCTGCATTTTTATTCTTTAGAAAATGCTTCTGTTAACTTCATGAATAAGTAATTTAAACATGAATTTTATAAAAGATGGTCCTTTTCTATTTCAACACTTAATGAAGAAGATGTCTCAACTTCATAATGGTGTTAACATACGATGAGAGAAATAGGAACACACATGTTTCTTTTGAAATAACATTGACAAGTGTTTATTTAAACTTTGTCAAGTTTTGAATAATACTTACATGTATTTGAATTACATCTATAACTTTCTCATAACTATTTTCTTGTAATAGATTTTTAAGAAAAAATAATAAACATGAGGTTTTTCTTTATAACCTGTTTCAGAATAATAAACACGATGTTTTTTTTATAACCCGTTTTAGTACAAAGATTTTACCCTAACTACAGTAAGGTTTTCTTTGGCCTTGGCTCGTGACTTCGTGACTTTTACTCTGCACTTGACTTTTTCAGGCTTGATTTTTCCTCAATCTTCTTTGCCTTCTTTATACACATACCTGTGTATATTATATAGTCCCCCAAGTGTTTGAGTGTTGGAGTATGAAATCTTTGAGCACTGTATTGTTTCTCATTGGGTCCTTTTCCTGAAAAGGAAAAACATACGGGACTCGGAGGTGCGATTATAGATGAAGATTGCTTAACCCGTTTGTATTTTTATCAGAATAATTGTAACCCTAGGCCATGAATTTTAGTTTATTCTGTGTGCCTTACAGGTCGTGACTCATCATTTAGTACGGGTTAGCTTTTTGTCTCTCATCTAAAATCGTTAGTAAAATTTTAACAATTCAAAAATAAACTTAAAAAGATGGGTACCTGACCATGGGTATTCCTTAGAAATAGTATCTCTTCAGGTGAATATCGTTCCAATGTGAAGGTAATACTTTACCATCCATTGTTTCCAACTCATATGTTCCTTTGCCTGCAATACCACAGATCATATAGGGTCCTTCCCATATTGGACTTAATTTTCCCGTATTAGTTGTCTTTGTAGATTAAAAAACCTTTTTGAGCACAAAGTCCCCAATTTTGAAAAATCTGAGGTGTGCTTTTCGGTTGTAGTACCGTTCTATGACTTGCTTTTGTGTTTCCATTCTTACTAATGCAGCTTCCCTTTTTCCTTCAAGTAAATCGAGGCTTATACGCATTTCTTCATTATTAGACTCTTCTGTTGCATGTGTAAACCTCGTACTTGGCTCTCCTATCTAAATTGGAATTAAAGCTTCTGCTCCATAAACCAACGAAAATGGTGTTTCTCCTGTACTTATTTTTGTTGTTGTACGATATGCCCATAAAACACCAGGTAGCACTTCTGGCCAATTTCCTTTTGACTCTTCTAAATGCTTATTCAAATTATTGATGATAACCTTGTTCGTTGACTCTGCTTGCCCATTACCCACCGGATGATAAGGTGTAGATGTAATCCTTTTAATCTGCCAACTTTGAAAAAATTCTATGATTTGGGTTCCTATAAACTGGGGGCCATTATCACATACGATCTCCTTTGGTACACTGAATCGGCATATGATATTCCGCCAAATAAAATTTTTGACTTCCTTTTCTCGTACTTGTTTGAATGTTCCTGCCTCTACCCATTTAGTAAAATAATCAGTGAGTACAAGCAGAAATTTTACCTGTCCTTTTACTTGTGGTAATGGACCTACGATATCTATTCCCCATTTCATAAATGGCCACGGTGTGATGACCCGATGTAATAACTCCACGGGTCTATGCATATTGTTATCGTACCTTTGACATTTATCACATTTGGCCACGATACTTTTTGCTTCTTCTTCCATTTTAGGCCAGTAATAACCTGCCCTAATTAAGGTTCTTACCGGTAATCTTCCTCCGGCATGATTCCCGCAATGCCCCTCATGTATTTCCCTCATTACATACTCCGTTTTAGAAGGTCCGAGACATCTGGCTAAGGGACCACCGAATATTTTACGATATAGGTTGCTCTGGTTTAAGTAGTACCGAGCAGCCTTTTTTCGAAGCGCATGAGCTTTTTTCTTGTCATCAGGGAAGGTTCCATACTGCAAAAAAGTAACAATCTCATTTCTCCAATCCCAAGTTAAATTATTAAAATTTACCTCATTCTTATCAGGGTCAAGAACTGAATTAAATAAATGAATTACCGAGGCACTTGCATCACTTGCCATGTCAGCCGCAGATGCAAGGTTAGTTAAGGCGTTTGCTTCAATATTTTCATCCCTTGGTATTTGCGTAACTTTCCAGGTTTGAATTGCTTTATCAATTCCTGCACCTTTTCTAAATATTGTTGCATCCTTGTTTCCCTGGCTGTATAAGTCCCCAGCATTTGATTAACCACGAGTTGTGAATCGCTTTTAATTATAATCTGATTTATGCCAAGTTCTTGTGCCAATTTTAACCTGCAATCAAAGCCTCATACTCTGCCTCATTGTTAGTTATAGAATGACATTTGATAGCTTGTCGAATGGTTTCACCCGTAGGTGGTACCAAAACAATCCCTAAACCTGCACCTTTTACGTTAGATTAACCATCAGCGAATAAAGTCCACGTTCCTGGATTAGCTCCATTGAGAACCTGTAATTCTTTTTATGTTTCTAATTGCATCCCTTGGCTAAAATAAGCCAAGAAATCTGCTAACACTTGTGATTTTATAGCAGTTCTATGTTGGTACGTGATTTCGTATCCACTTAACTCTATAGCCACTTACCCAACCTACCTGATAACTCATGCTTATGTAATATATTACTAAAGGGTAGGCGGTTACTACAACAATAGGATGACACTGAAAGTAAGGTCTTAATTTCCTAGATGCCATGATTAATGCAATTGCAAGCTTTTCTAATTGAGGATACCGCGTCTCTGCATCTAACAAAGATTTACTAACATAATAGATAGGGGATTCTTTACCTTGTTCTTCTCGAACCAAAACAACACTTACCGCTACTTCTGAAATAGCAAGGTAAATGAGTAGTCTTTCCCCAACCTTTGGTTTTTCTAGAAAAGGTGGATTTGATAAGTATGTTTTCAAATTCCCGAGTGTCTGTTGACATTCCTCATTCCATTCAAAATGATCCTGCTTTTTAAGGACTGAGAAGAATTTAAAGAACTTCTCTGATGATTTAGAAATGAATCTTCCCAAGGCTGCAATCCTCTCTGTTAATCTTTGAACTTCTTTCTTACCCGAAAGTATATCACGGATTTCTTCAATGGCCTTAATCTGTGCAGGATTCACCTCAATACCACAGTTAGAAACAAGAAAACCTAAGAACTTACCTGATGCAACACCAAATGCACATTTTTCGGGATTTAACTTCATATTAAATTTTCGCAAAATTTTAAACGTTTCAGACAGATGAGATATATGATCTCCTGAGTGCTGAGTTTTAACGAGCATATCATCTATATAGACCTCCATAGTTTTTCTCAAATGCTCTTGAAACATTTTGGTAACTAACCTCTAATACGTTGCTCCTACATTGTTTAGACCAAAAGACATTACTTTATAACAGTAAGTACCCCTGTCTGTTATGAATGAAATTTTTTCTTCATCTCTTGGATCCATTTTAATCCGATTATAACCTAAATATGCATCTAAAAAACTTAACAACTCATGCCCTGCAGTAGCATCAATTAGTTGATCTATATGAGGTAATGATAAAGAATCTTTAGGACAGGCTTTGTTAAGATCTGTAGAGTCTACATAGACTCGCCATTTACCATTCTTTTTAGGTATCACAACAGTGTTGGCTAGCCACTCAGGATACTTTACCTCGCGAATAGACCAATTTTTTAACAATTTGTGCACCTCATCCTGAATCACCTGATTTTTGAAAGTGCCCTGCTTTCTTTTCTTTTTTTTGATAGGTGGATGAGATGGGTCCTCATTCAACTTGTGAGTCATTACCTACGGTGGTATATCTGTCATATCAGAATGGGACCAATCAAAACAATCTGCGTTAGTTTTTAAAAATTTAATCAACTTACATTTCATATCCGGGCTGAGATTGGCTCCTATATACACTTTTCTTTCTGGCCAGTGTACAAATAAAACCACTACCTCCAGCTCTTCTATCGTTGTTTTGATGTTTTTATTTTCTTATGGTTCTTGAATGGAATAGGGCCTTGAATCCACATCTGTTTGCCCTTGTTCAGTTTAGGTTGACATTATGTTATGCTCAACTAGATTCTGTAATTGCTATTTCTCTTCACCCTTCGCACTTAAATTCGCCACGGAGTTGATGATCCTGGATGTTTGTTGGTCTCCCCTAATTTGACATATTCCCCATGGCGCTGGAAATTTAATGACTTGATGCAAGGTTGATGGGACAACATCCATGCCATGGATCCATGGCCTACCAAGAATTATATTGTAAGCCATTTCCATTTCCACTACTTGAAATTTTGTGTCTTTGACAACGCCTTCTGCAAATGTAGTAAGCATCACTTCCCCTTTCGTTACAACACTGGAATTGTCAAATCCTAACAAACTATGCACTTTTGGTAACAATCTATCTTCTGCTTGCATCTCACGTACCACTCGTAACAAAATAATGTTCACGGAACTACCTGGATCAATTAAAACTCGTTTCACGTTAGTGTCATGTACAAGTAAAGATATTACCAGTGTGACGTTATGTGGAGTTAATAGACCCTCGGCATCTACATCATCGAAAGTAAGATTTTCTACCTCTAACACATGTCACAACCGCTTCTCATGGGCAATTATAACTTTTGAAATCTTGTTAGCTACGGTATACGATACGCCATTGACATTTTTACCCCCACTTATAACATTGACGGTTCTTTTGGGAGAAGGTGGTTTTGGAGGTTCTTGTCTGTTTTTCATATATGCTTGTTTACCTTTCTCACTGAATAACTCAGTGAGATACCCCTGTTTTAACAAATGATCAACTTCACCCTGCAAAAACCTGCAATCTGCCATTTTATGCCCATGATCACTATGGAATTCGCACCAATGATCAGAGTTTCTTCTGTTTCGATTTGATCTCATTTCCTTCGGTCATCGTACCTTATCTCCCATGCTTCTTAAAACAGTTACGAGTTCAGAAGTGCTTGCGTTGAAATTGTAACCACCAAACCTTGCCTTCAAACTTCTATCGTCATCTCGTGACTCATGAATGTTTCGATCGTTCCAAAATCTTGATGAAGAACCTGACTCTCTATTCTTTGACCTGTGATCATACCTTTGACTGTCATGTTTCAACCATGAGTCTTTTCCCACAGGTCCCATGTATGGCTCGTACCTATTTTTACCGAACCTTTTTTCAGTTTCCGCACGTTTTGAACTCGCCTTTTCTTCTTTTTGAAATCGAGGAACATTATCTTCTTCTATCCTCAGGTTCATGTTGTACCTGTTGTAAACGTCATTCCACATTGTAGCTGGGAATTCACGGAGGCTTTCCTTGAGTCAGTTCGTAGCTTCTGAACTCTTTTCAAATTGCTTGTGAAGGCTATAGCTGCCCAATTGTCAGGTACACGCGACAATATCATTCTTTCACGTTGGAATCTGTCCACGAATTCCCTAATCAATTTTGAGTCCCCTTGCTTGATCTTGAAAATATCTTCCATTCTTTTTTCGACTTTTTGAGCTCCCGAGTGTGCTTTGATGAAAGAATCTGCAAGTTCAGCAAAATAATTTATAGAATTTTCGGGTAAAAGAAAATACCATATTAACGCTCCCTTAGTGAGTGTTTCAACAAATTTTTTGACTAATACTGATTCAATCTCTTGCTTACTCAAATCGTTGCCTTTTACGCCTGTTGTAAATGCAGTCGCGTGATCTCGTGGGTCTGTTGTTCCATCATATTTTGGAATGTCAGGCATTTTGAACTTATTTGGAATTGGAAGGGGAGCAGCGCTTGGCTTCCAGGGTTGTTGAGAATACTTATCCATATCTACCCCTTTGATCACGGGTCGCACCCCGTGTATTTGCTTTATGCGGTCACTTTGCTCCTTGAGCTGTTTCTGCAATGTTAGTACTAAGTTTTGTAAATCAGAATTAACTAAATTACTTGGTTCTCCCTCCTGTGATTCATTGGGGGGTTCCACCGCTACCTGAATTACCAATCCGGGAATGAGGGTTCTCCAGAGTATTGTTATTTGGAGTGGGTGAGGGTGGAGCAGCAGGTAATTGGCTAACAAAAGCCCGAAGAGCTTTGTTGACCTGCGAGGCAATGAGTTTTTGCAAGGCTTCATCAATAGCTTCAACGTTTTTTAATTGAGCCTGTCCATCTGTATGAGATCCATCAGGAGTGCCTTCACGAGACCGCCGTGGATAGGCTCGTGGAGACGGTATCAGTGCATTATTGTCTTCCGGATCTCTCTGAAGTTGTTGGTTTGTTTGGTTTTCTTGATTTCCTTGGCTTCCTTGGATGTTGTCATTATTGTTCGACATGGTTGGTACAAGAAGGAAAGTTAAGTTAAAATAGAATTGATTATTAGATTTCCGGTGACGGAACCAATTTGTTTAATCAAAAAAATAAAATTTTGACTAAAGCTATAATTTAGAAGAACATGGGTTACTGATAATCGCGAGAATGTATAAAAGAAAGCAATTTGGATAGCCAGAATATTATCGAGTAAAACAAGTAAACCAAAGTATATTCAGATGATTTTCCGTGTCCCTACAATTGATCAATTATCTCTTTTTTATAGTTACTATGCAGATATGCGTTTTTCCTTTGTCATAATGAGGCAATTATGGCAATTAAAGACATTAAATGCTACGTTACATAATCGTTATACAAATTCTCTAATGTTTTCAATATTTAATACTCATCAAATATTTTATCTGCATTCTCATATAGCGTCAGATTCATTCTCCGTGATTCTCGGATCTAAATGACTTTTAAATAGGCACGGGTGCTAAGTCCTTTGAATCGCTGCTCGTGCCTTTTTCCATGTTTCTGCTCGTATCTGCTGTAGCTCATACTTTCTTGTCAATCATAATTCTTTGACCGATCCACGTGTCATGACACGTCATCTTTATATGTAAATTTAATTTTTCCCAATACAAGAGTTGACTGCATGACGACAAGAGGAATTGATCCCTACGTGTTCTCTCTGTTGTTCCCTTGTCTAATTTCATTGAGTATTGAACCAGACATCTAACTAGTTAGTCTGAACACAAAAAAACTTAATTATATCAATTTCGTTATCTGATTCTTTCATGAAATTTATCAAATTATCAAAACAAATTACGCAAAACTTATTACTTTTTACTAGATTTTTCAAAAGCTTTTTCACACTTTTCTCTATTTGACACGATTTTAAGAAGGAACGATGACACTGGGATTGCTGTGAAGGAAGCACCATAAACAATTGTATCGTGTCTAAATTACATCAACAATAAACTTAGAGATCGTTTGGCTTAGCTGATTTAGAGTAGCTGATAAGTATATGTGCTGAAAAGCATTTTTAAGTGCTGAAACTGATTTAAAAAATAAGATAAAAGTGTTAAAATTAATCATAAGCAGCTAAAAAATTGGTTATACAAAGAGTTTTATTTTAAAAAGAAGTATTTTATGGATATAATGGTAAATATTTTGGTCAAACCTAAAGTGCTTATAAGCTAAAATTTGATAAGTTGAGGGAGACCAACTGATGACTTTTTGCTTATTTTTGGCTTATAAGCACTTTTAATTTTACCAAATGCGTAGATAAGCTAAAAAGTATTTATAAGCCAGTTTGACCAGCTTATAAGCTTAGCCAAACACCCTCTCAATATAAATTTATTGAAATACCCAAATTACTGACCATATAAACTTTTTGTTGGACAGCTGATTTATTGGTTATCGACTGCGGGATTAATGGTTGATTATACTGTTCATTAAATAATAATCACCTTGTAACATAAAAGGATTTTGACATTAGCGCACAATCACTATTTAAAGACGTAGTCAAGTAACAATATGTCCATTTTTTTAAAAATTTAGAAAACAATAATAGTATTAAATGTAGTACTAGTATGTTTGATTATTACAGTTTAATACTTTAGAGATTTTTTTCTAATTTGCTAGAGCAAACCGCCTCTAAAAGTTCCCTTATTTTTTAACCACGAAAGAAACAAGACGAATTTAAAGGCACAAATGAACTTTTACGGGTCGTTTGGTAAGATTGTATTAGAAAATAATATGCATTAGCTTTTGGTATTATTAATTTTTATTTAGTACACATCTTCAATATATGTATTACTAATGTAAATATTACTTATGCAACTTATTTAGTACTTCTTCATATCAATAAGTGACCAATTTATTTTGAACACATCCATTAACTAAATATAAAATTTTAGATAAAGGTAGTTAGTATGACTAAACTATCCTTAATTAAATATTATAGCATAGTTAATGTAAGAAGTAAATGATTTTTTAGGGATACGTAAATCAGGATAATTTTAGAAAAATAAATTGACTTTTTCCTTGATTATATAAATGAGTAGTTATTTTAGACCTAAATAAAAAAGAAAATTGGTCACTTATTAAGGATCAAAGAGAGTATTATTCTATGTATAACTAATACATACCAAACTGGGATATTAGAAATACCAAAGCTATTAGTGCATGCATTGGCATGATTAAAGATAAAATTATCGATCCTTAAAGTCCCTTGAAGCTAAAGAATATGGAAGTTATTTTTTTGAATAATTAATTTTCTTAAAATAATGTAATGTACCGTAATTAATAATACAATACATTAAATAGTGGATAAGAAATAAAATATGTATAGCTAATACTTGCATTAATAATCCATATTTTACTAATCCCTGCATCAAGGGCGGATCCAGAGTGTAATATATGCGTTCCCGAGAATTCAGTAACTTTTACGTAGACCATATATTTTTGTTAAATTTTTTATTAAATATCTATTTTTGAACTCAGTTATTATTGTATATTAATTTTAAATTGCGATAGAAATCCATAAACTTAAAATCTTGGATCCTGCTCTGCATACATTGTTAATAAATCTTACATTTCTTACTATTTTACTACACCCCCAACCAAACTACCCCTTACACTTGTTTTGACGGTTTGTGAAAGTAGGGGCACTAGTTTAAAAATCTCATTTATTTCTCATGTCTCCACAATGATGATGATGGATGGGTTTTGATAGGAAGAGTTAGGTCCCACAGCTAGCAAAATGGGCCCCATAGCTGATGTTTTCTTTGGTTGATCCAGGGGCCCACACAACTTGGAGTCTTTGAGCAAAATATCTGTGAAATGGAAGAAAACGACAAAAGAATCTGGCGAAAAGTGTTAAAGCTAAGGTGACGTTATCGAAAGGGGTTCGTTTTGAGTGACGCGTAAGTTAGTGGGCATTTTTTTTTATTTAAACAGAGGCCGTGGTGTGTGGTGTGGTGTGGGTGCATGACTTCCACGTACGGATTCGTTTCCTCTTGTCTTTCCATATTCTCATTTAATGCACGTGAATCAAACGCTCCTTTTTTTTTTTTTGAGAAAATTATTTGCATTTTCTTCTTTATTTATTTTCGAGGTGGGAATTTAATAATGGAGGAGTATTTTTCTGCGACACTGCGGAATTGACTTGTGTACTAAGTAAAGGAGTAAAGACCAATGAGGTGGGCAGGAAATGTCACGTCTTTAAGGCTAGAGCTAGACTAGAAGTTGTTGATCATTTATTATGCAAAAAATTGAGTTAACGTTTTTAGAAAAGAATTTAAGTTACAAGCATCACAATGTAAGGATTTACATGATGGTCACAAAATATGTGGAATAAGGATTCGAAAAATGATCGTAACGGGTTGACAGAGTTGGTTGTAGCGAAATGGCTCAAACTAATTGCGCCATGTCTTTTGACTTAACAAATTGTAATATTTTTTGGTCGAATATTCTTGAAGTCTAATTAATTTTAATTTGGATCGAAAAATCACTTCTAATAGTCGCAGATTATTTCGGAGGAGTTGATCCTCACAGTAAGCTCGGAGTTACCATAATTATAGACGAGAAATACCCAGAAAATATCTATCCTTAATAATAGGTTGAGGAGTGTAATGTCATAGACCTGACAACGAATATTAAGAGGATGACATGGTTTAAAATTGACGCGCAAATAATGGAAAGTGGAGTTGGTGCTTGGCTTTTTGTGGTACTATTAATTTTAATTTTAACGTTATACTCACTCCGGTCCAAAATAAGTGGTTTTTTTAGTATTTTTCTTATGGTCCAAAAATAAGTGATTTTTTCAGATTTTAAGAATAAATTAATTATTTTTTTCCTACATTGTCCTTGAAGTAAATAGTGTTGGAATATGTGTTAGGAGTGTTTACGTGAGATAGTAAAGGTTAATATAGTCAATTCTATTATTAATTAATATTAAAAGGTAGATTTTTTAATTTGTGTGAAAATACCCAAAAAATCACTTATTTTGAACCGGAGGTAGTAACTTTTTGAGCATTAGAAAGCCCAAGCATATCATGTGCAGTTAGGTTTGGAGTGTGCCACTACCCGGGTCTAACAGGACCCTACTTAAGTCCACTTCCCATCACTTTATTTCTCCTTCCTCTCTTATTTGAGTTTACTGTCTTAGCTTATAGAAAATATTTATATAATTAGATTATTTTTGAATGATTAGAGAAAATATAACAATTAATTTACTATGACAAATTAAACTCTACTATTACTTCAACTCTCTTTTTACGGACCTCTACTTCCTATTTAACCTAGCTAATAAAAGTAGGGAAAATTTCACTCTAAAAAAACTAGGTCTCATACTTTTCAATTTTATAGTTTATATTTCAATTTACAATTAACTAGCTCATTAATAATAAGCTAAGATTCAATATTCAATTTTAATAATTTTTTAAAATTATTATTTAATTTTTTAAAAAGATTCTCAAGCTTTTAAATTAATTTTCGAATCAATAATTGTGATTCAAATATTAATTCAACAAACCAATTTGGGTGGTGAAAATTAGATTTTTAACAAACATAAATATGTGGGTTTAAATTCCGAATTTGATTTTGTGAGAAATTTGGAGTGGGTGTTATTTAGACTTGTTAGAAATTATATAAGGTGGTTGTATAATTTGAAGTCATTTAATGGAGATTTGGACGGGTTTTGAACAAGAATTGCAACTAAAAATCGTGAAAAAAGTTCGTCTACAAACGCTTGTATAAAGATGTATAATAGTGTATAAGGTATTTTTCTACACTCATATACAAGATTATACATAATTATACAAAAAAGATTGACTTCGTCCTCTTCTTTGCGTCTTTTCTTAAATTTAACTCAAATCTTGCTCAAATCTACTCCAAATCACTTCAAATTTAAATTTTGAACTCCTTATCATATTTTCAATCAATTGGAATAATACCCAACCCAAACAACTAACAAATTAAAAAAAAAAATTATTTTCAAAAGCAAAGCTTTAAATGATCTTCAACAGTGGACTTCTACTCTTCAATTTTCTTTCATTGCAAACAGGTGACACAAGAGGAGAAGCAGAAAATACACGTCCTTTAAAGTATATATAAAAGATGTGAGAAAAAGAGAGAGTGAAAGCAATAGTTGTGAGAACAAAGAATTAACCTCATAGCTTTTAGAAGCAATGGTTGTAAAACACATATTTTGAATTTGTAAGTGCTTTCAAAATATATACAATGTGGGCTAGATGTGATAAAACTTAAAAATATAGATATTTTTTATTACGGTGTGAAGTCATATGTATTTTCTTCTTTCATAAAAGTAAACATAGGTAATTGTATGCCATAGTCTTTCATTGTACTTTTTTTTTTTTTTTTTGAAAAAAAA
>MU762501.1:35148-46013 GCA_026770625.1 Nicotiana glauca
TTTTTTTTTTTTTTTTTGAAAAAAATGATACTAAGCCTCCTATTTAAATAATGATTCATCGTGAATTTGCAAAAATTTATAAGTTCTTACAAATTTCTTTTTAAAAGACTGAACGATGTGTTTTATTCAAACTCTAAAACAAAAGTCACTTTTTCTTTTCACGAAAATTTGACTTTTTATACACGCCATCAATGGTAAAGAATTATTAATGGTTTGTTTGGTTGAGAAATAAGTTAGGCTTTTTTTACTTTTAATCTGCGTCAGAAATTATTTATATTCGGTAGACGAAAAGTGTATAAAATTTGTATGTAACATGCAGAATATATATATATACAAAAAATATACAAAAATATATATTATTTCGGCTATTATTTTAGGAGTGGCTATATAGTGTCATTTTTCAATAAGTTTGTTTGCCCTAGAATTCGAGTAACAATCAAACTTGTAATGGGGTTTTAATGATACGTGATTTCACTTAATACCAATTGATTAATCTAGGAATAAGCAATGAAATTGACAAGAATATAAAACAAATTAATGTTTGGACAGTATCCACAAGCTGGTGGACCCTCAAGAGTAGTAAAGCAAGAACAGTTAAATAACAATAATTAAAGAGCAATGAATTGATGAGCAAAAGAAAGAAATATTATATTATCTTGATATGTATGAATGTAAGGTGCCTACAAATCATGGGGATCTCTCTTATATACTATAGGAATCTTAATTGAGATACAATTCTAATTACGAAAGTCAATCCCATGATTGATTCAAATAACCGCCCTTGATTTGATCTGTTTCGAGATTTTCGTTGTGATCTGCGACCGACGATATTTCGCCTTTCTGTTATTGTGTTTCGCTCGAAGTTGATCGTATCTGATCTTGATCGTCGGGGGCCTTGATCTCGACGGGTGCCTGAATCCCTGAACTCGGCACCTTATCTTTGTGTTCAGGTCTGACACTCAAAGCAGTTCTCGGAATAATATTTTACCCGTATATAGATAGTCCCTTTCGTTTCCTAGAATGTAATGAAAAAAAAGAATTGAGTCTTGGATTTCGTGCATCGACCAATTGTGACGTCATCATCGTGATTTAAGTGACGGAGGCGACTGAAGCGTCGCGTCTGCATAGTTCTCGAAGTCATTAATTAGCATTAGATGATGGTCGACCACTGATGCCTTTGAACCGTAATTATAATATTATAAATAGACCCTCTTTATAATCTTCTCAAACTTTACTTTCAAAACCTTTCTTAACCTTCAAAGCTTTCCTACATTCTTCAAGTTTCTCAATTCTGCAAATTCTTCGGAATCCGTTCGCCAATCATTTTGCAAAACAAGCCTCATATTCTTCTTTCTTTGAACTCATATAAAAATGGAAAACATATAAAATCGTTCCTAAAAAGGAACAAGCCTCCACATCGCGGCCAGCCGGTGATAAAATGCTGGTGGAGCCACGAATCGAGGAGTGCATTCCTGGGTCATGCGACCTTACTTCCGATTTGAAAGTTAAGAAAACCTCATCGGTCCTCAGCCGATGTGAGCCCATGTCGAGGTATATATGCTCGATAACAGATGGCGATCTCGAGCAGGTGAAAGAGGACTGGCATTGGAAAGGTGGTGATTCCCACCCCCGAGGAGGATATTACTACTCACGTGACGGGTTTTTTAAGTGTTTACACTTGCCCTTTAACGCTAGGTCCCGTCGATCCCGTAGTCATTGACTTCCGCCACCAATACCAAATAACCCTAGGCCAAATCCACCCTTCTTTTTGGTACATAATGATTATGTACCAATTTTTTGTGAGAAAGGCCGAAGGGATGTCTTTCACCCTCGACCATCTCATTAGATTGTATAGCCCTCATATCTATTGAGGTAGCTTAATAAGGTTTTAGCGCCGGGCCACTAAGGTGTTATTCTCGAGTGCAGACGAGCCCAAGGATCGGGGATGGATGAGCCGATTTGTCCTAATGAGGACCTCCGACATAATCCTGGACAAGAAGATGTCATTCCCCGAAGAATGAACATGAATCGTAAGCAAAACTTACTCATAGTTTTTATTTGTTATTTTGTTTCTTTTGCTTTTTCTTCATCCACATCTCTTCTTATGGTGTAGCGGTTCTCTGGGTGCCTGGTGAAATCCCGGACCTCGAAGGTTGGGTTCAGAAGCTGGCCTCGACCTCTTCGTACTCCAAGTGTTGTTGGCATGATTTGGCAAGGGGCCGATGGAAGGCCAAGAACCACGGTAAGCTTATCTTATACGTTGTCGGTGCCCATCTTCAAAGCATCTTTTTTCACTTGTACTTAATCTCCTTTTATGCAGGTTTCGGGGATGTTGCCGAAATGAGGGCGGCCCCGCTTGGGGAAAAGAAGGCATCGAAACCGTCTAAGGATAAGAAGAGAAAAAGGGTTTTGATCTCCAAGACTTCGAAACCAAAGAAGAGTAAGACTCGCAAGCCGAAGAACGATGCCGTTGTCCTGTCCGATGATGCAGTTCTACGGCTACATGACGAAAAAGAAGAAGAAGAAGAGGAACATGAAGATTTCGACTTCAGGTTGGTGGCTCGAAAGAAGAGCACCGAAGTCCCAAAGATCGTTGAGCTGGCTATGATTGAAGAAGTTCAACCTCGAGTTGAGGAGGGTTTGGAAGACGCCCTGAGCAGAATCCCGAGTTAGTAGGGGTTGAAAATGCCTCCCACTGAGATGAGAAATCGGCGGATGTATCCGAAGGGGCTAGTTCTGAGGTCCTTCGAAATGAAGGAAATACCCCAAGTGACTTGCTTGGGGAAATAGACATAGCTGATTTGCCGCTCCTCCCCTCATTCTCCGAGGGGAAGATTGAGGAAGCTCGGGCCATGGGGACCCTCGATGCGGGAATGGCCCACGGAGGGGAGGACTTTTTTCGTGGATGCTTTATGGGGGTAGAAGATGTTCCTGATCTGGATGCATCGAGCATCTTTGACGAGGCTTACCGACTTCTGAGTCAGGTAAGTCTTAGCTCTTTTTCCAATATAATTTTCGTATTCTTGTTTTTCTCTTGTTTGACTGTCCTTTCTTTTTTCATATGCCTTGACGCCTCACCGAGAGGCATTTTTTAGATCCCAAGATGAGTTGGACCGATGAGAGGACAATCTAAAGAAGATCACGGAGGAGAGGGACTCCCTCAAAAGCCTCTATGTGTAGAAAGAATAGGAGATCAGGGACCTCCGAGCTGAATTGGCAACAACCCAAATGAAACAGACCGATCTCATCGAGTAGGTAATGTAAATTTTTAGGAGTTTGGCAGGTGACTAACCCTTAGATCCTGCAGGTTCAGCAGAAGGCCGAAAAAATCGAGCAACTTCGTGAAGAGGCAGAAATAAAAGAGGTAGAGACTTTGGGGCTGGAAGCAGAACATGGACCGCCCACCTCGGAGAAGAATGCGGCTCGAGCCCAACTGTCTTTGATTGAGCGTCAACTCTAAAGTGTAAAGGAGGAGAGCTTGGCTCGAGCCAGGAAAATTAAGGAGCTTAAGGCTCAGTTTACCGCTGAGCTTGCAAAGGCCACATTTGAGGCGAAGAAAGTAAAGGACAAAGCGGAGGCGATCGTGGCACCTACTGAGCTGATGCTGAAGCGGTTAACGCTCGAGAAAAAGACATTTTTGACGCTACTGAGGTTCGATTATCCTGCGTTGTCGATTACGCTAAGTTCCAGTCTCGGAGAGAGACTCTCTAAGAGATTCATACTCGCGGATTTGACCTCACATCCGATATCGAGAATGCAAATGTGTTAGAGGTTGAAGCCGAAGCCTTGCTCTCCGATGATAATGACTCCGGGAGCGCAAGTGGATCCGAGAGTGGAGAATAAAGAGATGAAGCTCCCAGAGGAGATTATGCACTTAGAACTTTTTCCTTCTTTTTGGATTTTTGTATAAGACCCTGAGTAGTGTTTGTAAATACTCTAGTATATATAAAAGATCTTTTCTCTTTCTGATTTGTCTTTGATCTTTGTTTTGTGAAAACTTTGTTTTGCTCTCGCCTTATGATAATTCTAATATACTTTAGGTTTTGTGAGAAGTTTGACTCACTTTACTGCCTTGTGAATTTTTTCACTTTTATTTATTTGTTAATCTGAAACTTAGGCAATTTGATCAGAGTTGGACTAATGTAGTTTCTATTATTGAGTGAGTATCTACTCGAAATCAGAGTAAAAAACCTTAGGTTTAATTTGAATGATGGAGGATCCTCAAACCTAAAAAATATAATGGCCCTTAGGATCTTTGAATTGGGCTGATATGGCCTCAAAAGAGTGTCTTCTTCCCTTTTTGGCTTAAAAAGATTGATCATATAAGAATTTATTATGCCTTAGCATGAGGTAACTCTGTACCCATTAGGATTCTCGAGGCTTAGAGTTATCAAAAACTTTATTATGCCTTAGCATAAATTTTTTCGAGAGTTCAAGCAATTTAGTACCCCTTAAGGTTCTCTATAGTTGATGTTATCGAAACCCTTTGTAATTTTGCGGAGGGTAGCCTTGTTTAACCGGTTTTGTGAAAATATTTGAAGGCCTTTTTTTATTACCAAATAATGACGTCTCCGAACCGTGTTAGCTTGGCCGTAGCCTTTAACTTGAGATTTTCCCTTTGGGCTTGATTCTCAGCAGTACTTCGAACTTGTTCGAAGTACCAATCCCCGAGTGAGATGGCCGTGGACTTTAATTCGAAGTACCAATCCCCGAGTGAGATGGCCGTGGACTTTAAAATTGAAGATTGTCTCTTTAAGGTCTTAAGATTTCGAAGTTTAACAATTCGAGCATGTCGATTTTTCGGACGACACTCCCCGAGTATGGGGTTAATTGCTGGAGCTATAATCGCAATTGGCTCTTGAGCCGATTTTCGTAAAATATCGTAAACACAAAATTGCAAAGTAAAAATTCCACTAAGGAAAAAGTACTTATTTCAATAAATCATTTATGCGTACATGTTTTGTCATTAGGGATCGGGCAATCTAAATGGGCACGGTTCGTTTGACCGTTTGACAATTTATTAAATTTTCCTATAGAGACCCCGTTGACACGAAACATCTTCTTTGAAAACATAACATAAGAGGGTGATGCCCCCACCCCACCCACCCACAATATTCAAGGTTGTTTGTAAAGAAGCGTCGGATATTGTCGAATTGTCCCCAGGTAGCACATATAATTTTTTCCTCCTTAAAAACCTCGCCGGGAAAACCCATTTGGGATAAAAACCGATCCAAATGAAAAAATAGTGCACCGCGTGCTTTAAAATCTAAGATCATCGTGTTGAAGAGCTTCTCCATACCTTCGATCGAACACATACAATGTTAGCATTAGATACAAATGAAATAGGAGAAAGCCATAACTTGGCAATAATATCTTTTGAGGAGTTATATGTTCCAATTGTTCGCCCTCTATAATGCCAAGTTTGTAAGATCCCTTTCCAATGACACCGAGGACCTGGTATGGTCCTTCCTAATTTGGGTCGAGCTTCCCTTCGTTCGGGTCTCGAGTATTTAGGGTGACTTTTCTCAGGATTAAGTCCCCTATTTTGAAGTGTCGAAGATTGGCTCTTTGATTATAATATCTTTAGATTCGCTGTTTCTGGGCGGCCATTCGAATAAGTACGACTTTCGATTTTTCATTTAACAATTCGAGGCTTGTGCTCATAGACTCGTGGTTTGATTCTTTCGTTGTGTATCGAAACCTAGCACTAGGTTCCCCTACTTTGATCGGGATCAGAGCTTTGGTGCCATATACTAAGGATAATGGCATTGCCCTCGTATTGGATTTTATCGTAGTTAGATATGCCTAGAAGACTTCAAAAAAAATTTGTCTCCATTTCCCCTTAGCGTCGTTCAAACTTTTCTTTAGGTTTTAAATGATGGTCATGTTCGTCGATTCGGCATGTCCGTCGCCACTAGGATGGTATGACGTAGTTAATATCCTTTTTATTTTGTGATTCTCGAGGAACTTTGTTACTTTGCTGCCAATAAACTATTTTTCATTGTCGCACACTATCTCGGCAGGTATCCCTAATCGGTATACGATGTGATCCCAAATGAATTCTATAACTTCTTTCTCTCTGATTTTATCGAAATCCTGTGCCTCAACCATTTAGAGAAATAGCGGGTCATAAATAAAATGAACTTAGCTTTACCTAGAGCCGAGGGCAGAGGGCCGACGATATCCATCTCCCATTTCATTAATTGCCATGGGTATATGACCGAATGAAGTTGTTCTCTGGGTTGATGGATCATTGGTGTATACCTTTGACATTTATCACATTTTCGAACAAATATTATCATGCTCTGATAATTTTGTGAACTAGTGATTCGGCACCGGAGTGGTTCCAACAAGTACCTTCATGGACTTATTGTATAATATAATCGGTATCCCCCGGTCCCAAACATACAGCTAATGGTCCGCCAAACGACTCTTCTGTACAATGTCCATTTTCAGCCAATGTGAATCGAGAAGTTTTTGTTCGTAAGGCCCTCGACTCTTTAGGGTCCGACGGGAGCTTTCCATTTTTCAAGTACTTGATATATTTATTCCTCTAATCCCAAGTTAGGCTCTTGAAGTTTATTTCAGTGTGGCCTTCTTTGACCACCGATTTTGAAAGCTGCACAACAATCCCCGAGCTAATTTCATCATCTTCAACTGATGACCTTAAGTTTGCAAGGGCACCGACCTCACCATTATGTTCTCGAGGTACATGTTGTAAAGTCCATTCTTTGAGCATGTGTAAGGTTACCTGGAATTTATCCAAGTACCTTTGCATTCGATCTTCTCGAACCTCGAAGTTTTTGTTGACCTGGTTAACCTTGAGTTGGGAATTGCATTTGGCCTTGATCACCTCAACTCCCAAACTTTTAGCCAGCTCTTGACCTACAATCATGGACTCATATTCGGCCTCATTGTTAGTCAACTTCGGGGTTTTGATAGATTATCTAATTGTATTGCTTGTGGGAGGCTTCAGAATGATACCTATCCTGGACCCCTTCACATTTTGAGCACTGTCTGCGAAAAGGATCCACACCCCCAAGGATATGCTCGATTTTAACAATAGCTCCTTTTCGACCTCGGGCACCAGCGCTGGTGTAAAGTCGGCTACTAAGTCTGCTAAAATTTGAGACTTGATGGCTGTCCGGGGTTAATATTCGATATCATACCCACTGAGTTCGACGACCCATTTGGCCAATCATCCTGACAGTTCAGGATTATGCAAAACATTTCAAAGCGGGTAAGTGGTTACTACAGATATGGGGTGACATTGAAAATATGGTTTTAGCTTTCTAGAGGCGCTTATCAGCGCATGTGCCAATTTATCCAAGTGTGGGCATCCAGTTTCCGCTTCTCTTAGAGTTTGACTTACATAATAAACAGGGAATTACGTACCTTGCTCTTCTTGGACCAAGACACCACTTATCGCAATCTCTGAGACTACCAAATACAAGTTGATTTTTTCATCTGCCTTTGGAGTATGAACTAATGGTGCGCTCAAGAGGTATCGCTTCAATTCCTCTAACGCCACTTGGCATTCCAGGATCCATGCGAAACCGTTCTTCTTTTTGAGTGGAGAGAAGAATTTATGAATCAAATTCGATGATCTCAAGATTAATCGGCCTAAGGCAGCTATCCGCGTAATTTCTCAATATCTCGAATGTTCATGCAAATGTGTCAAATGGCCCTCTTTGTGCAAGGATTTAACTAGCATGTCATAAATATATACTTCCATTGTCTTACCTATCTGTTCTTCGAACATTCTATTTACTAGGCGTTAGTAGGTAGCTCGTGCATTTTTTTAGCCCGAAGGGCATTATATTATAACAATATGTTCCATACTTGGTAATAAATGAACTATTTTCTTGGTCTTCCGGGTTCATTTGAACTTGATCATGCCCGAAATAGGCATCGAGAAAATTAAGGGTCTCGTGGCCGGCCGTGGCGTCAATCATACGATCGATGTTCGACATTGGAAAAGAATCTTTGGAACATGTCTTGTTTAGATCCTTATAATCTATACACATCTTAAGTTTGTTCCTTTTTTTAGAAACTATGCTACATTGGCTGACCATTTGGGATATTTCACTTCCCGAATGGACCCTATTTTGGGAAGCTTAGTTACCTCATCCTTTATGAATGCGTGTTTTACCTCGGACTATGACATTTTCTTTTGCTTTACCGGTCTGAACTTCGAGTCCAAACTAAGTCAATGAATGGTGAACTTCGGCGGGATCCCTGTGATGTCAAGGTATGACCAAGCAAAACAGTCTATATTTTTAATTAGGAATTTAATGAATGTTTCTTTGAGCTCGAGAGTTAACCCCGTGCCCAGGTATATCTTTCGACCAGGCAGCTATTCGATCAGTATGACTTGTTTCAGCTCTTCGACCGTTGACTTTGTGGCATCGAAATCATCGAGGATTACGAAGGTTCTAGGTATCATACAATCATCATCCTCGATAATTTCCTACTATTCCAATCTGGTCGAAGCCGGCGAGTTGTTGCTATTTGACCTTATGTTTTTCCTTTGATTATGGTCCCTTTGTTGATGTTAGAGTTGACACGTGTATCACCTAATCGATTGCAAACATCTCTTTGGCTGCTGGTTGCATGCCATACACCGTTTTGACTCCTTCAGGTGTTGGAAATTTCAAGACTTGATGAAGCGTTGAAGGTACTACCCTCATATTATGGATCCAAGGTCTTCCGAGCAGTGCATTATACCTCATATCTCCTTCTATCACGTGGAACTTCGTTTCTTGGATAGTTCCGATCACGTTTATAGCAACTTGATTTCCTCTTTGGTAGCTCCACCATGTTGAAACCGTTGAGCACTTGATCTGTAGGCACAATCTGATCCTAAAGGCCGAGTTGCTCCACGACACTTGATCGGATGATATTCGCCGAGCTACCTGGATCAACCAAAACACGTTTAACTTGAATTTTATTCATAAGGATAGAAATTACCAGTGCGTCGTTGAGAGGTTGTTCTATCCCTTCTCCATCCTCGTCGTTGAAGGATAAGGTATCGTCTGGTAAGTAATCCCGGGTATGTTTCTCCCTTGTGATCGTGACTTTGGTGCGTTTAAATGTCGGGCCCTGAGAGATATCGACCCCACCGACAATCATATGAATCACGTCTTGCGTTTCCTCCTATTCGTACTTCCTATTCGCATCCCTATCTCTGAAGTGAGTTTTTGCTTGGTCACTCAAGAACTCTCGAAGATGTTCATCGTTGAATAAGCGAGCTACCTCATCCCTTAACTGTCTAAAGTCTTCGGTTCTGTGACCATGGGTTCCATGGTACTTGCCCATTTGATTTGGATTCCTTTGAGCTGGATCAGTTTGTAGGGGTCGGGGCCACCTAGTGTCTTTGATTCGTCTAATGGCTGACATAATTCTTAAAGCATCGATACTGAAGTTGTGCTCCGATGGCCGTAGGTCCTCCTTAGGCTCGACGTGTTTATCAAAGCCACTCTTACTCATGAGCCTTCGAGAATTTCGACCTCGATCATTCCTTCTATCGTTTCGAGCGGGATTACGTCTCGTCCCGTTGTTTATTCAATCTGCACTATGTTGATGGTCCGAGATTTCCGCCATAATTTTCGATCGGTTACGAGTATTCACCTTTCCGTTATTGCGTTTCGCTCGAAGCTGCTCATATCCGATCTTGATCGTGGGGGGCCTCGATCCTTGAACTCAGCACCTTGCCTCCGTATTCAGGTCTGACCTTGCAGTTATCGGAATAATGACAAAATACTCATATACAAAGTTATTTCAGAATTAATTATCATGAGATTAATTATTCTGATATTATTATCCTGCCCTCCCATGGGGATAAAAATAATATTATAATCTCAAAATTTATTAATATTTTAATTTTTTTATCAAATACTCATTTCAAATTTAATGTCGTACTTCCTCCGGTCCAAAATAAGTGATTTTTTGGATGTTTTCACACAGATTAAGAAATCTACCTTTTAGCATTAATTAGTAATGGAATTGACCATAATAACCTTTACTATCTCACATAAACACTCCTAACACATATTCCAACACTATTTACTCCAAGGACAATGTAGGAAAAAAAAATAATTCATTCTTGAAATCTGAAAAAATTACTTATTTTGGACCGCAAGAATGGAGTGGGTATAAGGTGTGGTACTCTGGCGTCATAAGGGGTAAAAATGGAGTGGGGATCTTGGTAGATAGCCATCTTAGAGAGTCGGTGGTAGAGGTCAGGCGGGTGAATGATAGACTAATGACTATTAAATTGGTGGTGGGCGAGTGTACTTTAAATGTTGTGAGTGCATACGCGCCGCAAGTAGGCTTGGATGAGGAGATTAAAAGGAGCTTTTGGGAGGGGTTGGACGACATCGTTCGTAGTATCCCGCCTTCCGAGAGGTTATTCATAGGAGGAGATTTTAATGGTCATATTGGGTCGTCTGCAGGTGGTTATTCGGAGGTTCATGGCGGCTTTGGTTTCGGGGAGCGAAATGGAGGGGGCACTTCGTTTTTGGACTTTGCCAGGGCATTCGATCTAGCGATTGCGAACTCAAGTTTTCCGAAGCGGGAGGAGCATTTGGTTACTTACCAAAGCTCGGTGGCGAAAACTCAGATTGACTATCTACTCCTCACAAGAGGCGATAGAAGGTGGTGCATGGATTGCAAAGTTATCCCAGGTGAGACCCTTGCAACACAACATAGGCTTTTGGTGATGGACTTTGGCATTATGATAAGGAGGAAGAAAAGGTCAATACGAGGCAGCCAGAGGATTAGGTGGGGCGCCTTGACTGAGGATAAAGCTCAGGAGTTGGAAGGAAAGTTAGCGGAAATGGGAGCCTGGGGAAGTAGTGGGGAAG
>MU762511.1:3743-61324 GCA_026770625.1 Nicotiana glauca
GGTTGTTATTCATCAACTGAACTACGTCAATTTAGATTAAAGGGAATTGACGGCCTGTGCCTATGATCCGTCAAACTTTTTGTTGGGCTTGATCTCAATTTAATACTTTGGGCCTTAGAAGTGTTGGCCCAGGAGCAGCCCTTTTGTGGTCTCACAAGGATTCGAATCTTATGCTCACTTGGAGCCTAGTGTTATAAATACCAAGCCTTCAACATTTCTTGAACAAATAGCAGCAGATGAGTTCGTTTGGGCCTAAGTACTAGGCCAGTTTGTTTTACAAAAAAAGGCACGCCTCTCATGTAAACTGGACCTATTTTGGGCCCAGGATTGAACTAATAATTGATCCAGCGACAATTAAATGGTAGGCTTTGGGCCTTTCAAGTTAAGTAGCGGATTCGAGCTAAGGGTTTCTTCAGTAATGGAGACCGCCTTGTTCGAGTTCGGGCTTGAGCTTGGGGCCCGAATTTCCTTGAATACCATAATGTTAACAAATTAAGTTTTTTTTTGTTTTTTTAAGAGACACTACTTAATAAAAAACCATAGTTCCTTCAGGTTGACCTTAAAATAATTTGAGGTGCGTCGCGCCAAATAAAATCACAAATTGCGTGGCCATTTTAAAATACTTTATTAAAATATTTAGAATTCGGGGCGTGCCGTTTAGCGAATTTCATGGCCTTCCGCAAAGATAATAACCTGTTAGTCGCTTTAGGCGCGATTTTTAATAATATTACCTTCCTAATACGGGTGTGCATTTCATGCAACCCAAATCCAAATCCAAAAATGTTGAATAAGAATATATCGAGGATCCGGGTGCATTTCATGTGACGTGATCCGAAAACATGTTCTTAAACGACGTTTACTTTTTTAAAAATAAAATAATTTGACAAAAGCAGTAATTAATTCTAAAATTGCATAAATAGGATAACATGTATCAAATCAAATATTTTAGCCAAATACGACAGTTGAGCGACCGTACTAGAACCACGGAACTCGGGAGTGCCTAACACCTTCTCCCGGGTTAGCAGAATTCCTTACTCGGATTTCTGGTTCGCGACTGTTAAACAGAGTCAAACCCTTCCTCGGTTCGGAATTCAAAACGGTGACTTGGGACACCATAAATCTCCCAAGTGGCGACTCTGACTTTTAAATAAAAACGAATCCTGTTTCGATTGTCCTTAAAATGGAAAAACTCCTTTATTACTATATCTCTTCCCGAGGTGTAGTAAAGGCGATAAAGCTGCGGAAAAAGGAGGTGTGACAATGTTTTCAATCAAATTGCCAAGATCTTTGTATGGTCTAAAGCAATCAAGACGAATGTGGTATAATCATCTTAGTGAGTATTTACTAAAGGAAGGCTATATCAATGATGCCATTTGCCCATGCATTTTTATAAAGACAACAACATCGGAATTTGTTGTACTTGCCGTATATGTTGATGACATAAACCTTATTGGAACTCCTATAGAACTCCAAAAGGCAATTGATTATTTAAAGAAGGAATTCGAGATGAAAGATCTCGGAAAGACAAAATTATGTCTTGGTTTGCAAATTGAATATTTGACAAACGGAATTTTTGTTCATCAATCTGCCTACATAGAAAAGGTATTGAAACGGTTTTACATAGATGGAGCACATCCATTAAGTACTCCGATGGTTGTTCGATCACTTGATGTGAACAAGGATCCATTCTGACCTCAAGAAGAGAATGAAAAGCTACTTGGTCCTGAAGTGCCATATCTTAGTGCAATTGGTGCACTAATGTATCTTGCCAATACTACAAGGCCTGACATAACTTTTTCAGTTAATGTCTTAGCATGATATAACTCTGCTCCCACAAGGAGACATTGGAATGGGATCAAACACATATTGCGGTATCTAAAAAGAACTACCGATATGGGCTTATTTTATGGCAACAATTGCAGTCCTGATCTTGTTGGTTATGCTGATGCTGGATATTTATATGATCCACACAAGGCTCGATCTCAAACAGGTTATGTGTTTACCTGTGGAGGCACTGCCATATCTTGACGATCGACTAAGCAATCAATTGTGGCTACTTCACCTAATCATGTTGAAATAATTGCTATTCATGAAGAAAGTCGAGAGTGCGTATGGTTGAGGTCTATAATACATCTTATTCGAGACAAATGTGGTTTGAAGTGTGACAAACTACCCACGATTTTGTATGAAGATAATGCAGCATGCATAGCTCAATTGAAGGGAGGATTCATAAAAGGAGATAGGACAAAGCACATTTCACCAAAGTTATTTTTTACGCGTGGTCTTCAAAAGAATGGTGATATCAATGTGCAACAAATTCGTTCAAGTGATAATATGGCTGATTTGTTCACCAAAGTCTTTACCGACGTCAACCTTCAAGAAACTAGTATATAAGATCAGGATGCAAAGGCTCATGGATGTGAATTGATGCTCTCATCAGGGGGAGTTATTGTACGTTGCACTCTTTTTCCCTTACAAGGTTTTGTCCCACTGGGTTTTCCTTGCAAGGTTTTTAATGAGGCAACCAAAAGGACGTATTATTAAGTATGTGTACTCTTTTTCCTTTTCTAGAATTTTTTTCTCGTTGGATTTTATTCTAGTAAGGTTTTAACGAAGCACATTATCTATAGACATCCAAGGGGAGTGTTATGATAAATATCACATTATGGTGAATGTCTACTCTTCTTCCATGATATTAATCTCAAATGCTTAATGACATATTCAATGACATATTTTGTATGTTCAATGACATATTTCATGACATATTTTCTTCACTTTTTATGCCTATATAAAGGCCTTGTAATAGATGGGAAAATACACACATATGAAGAAGAAAATATCTTCCTTCTCTCTATCTACATTTCTTGTTCATGTTTCATTAAGTTGCTTATATTTCTCGTTTATGTTTTACTAAATTACTTTCATTTTATAACAACCTGTTAATTAAAGTTGAAGTGGACAAGCAGTGGAGTCTGTTGTAATAGGGATTCAAAGTAGGGATTATTTTCAAGTCCTTACTCCCAATAAGTGTTAATTAACTACTACTACAGTACTACTATCTCATTCCCATTTCCTTCTGGGGTATATGTATTTCAATATTTTCTTAGGATGTTTCATTGATTCATTCACACTGATACATAATAATCAGAAAATTCGCATGTAGAAGTATCTAGGCATTTTCATTCGGATTAACATAAAAATTTGTTTCCATTTTCTTTATTTGTGTGCCTACGGATTTTCTTATGGACTTGCTGAATTATTTTCACAAGTAATTTTTCAGGTAATATTTTGACGCATAATGACGCCAAAGTTACCCACGAATTTTTCTAAAAAAATATTTATCGTAGGTAAAATATTTTATATTTAGAAATTTTAATATTTTCCATGAAAATCTATAGGTATTATCTGCGAATAAAATTTCCTTTTTCTTGTAGTATAAGCCGAGCTGAACAATCCTTAAAACCAAAAAGAAAAAGAGGAAATCTAAAGTGCGTTTACCAACTTTTATGTGGTTTTTAAAGTCTAGCAATTAAAGACGGGGTCAAGCAACTTGCTAGCTAGGCCAGCAGAGAATTAGATGAATGAACCTAAACACACTGTGATTCAAGTATTTTCCAATTTCCCTTTCTTCTCGGGGCCCCTTTTCTCTTCCTTTGGTTCCCATACCACTGAAATGCTGGTTTGCCTTTGTGCCTATTAATGGTATTCACTATTTGTAAGTCTCCTTTTATGAATTAGATCATAAGTTTAAATTTTATGTACGGATGTTGTGAAATAAGTATATTTATACAATCAGACCATTTACTAGATAATTATCGGTATATATATATAACTTAAGATCTTCTAGAATTCCTCCGTCCTGGTCATCCCACCTTTGGAGACTGAAAATTGAAATTAACCAAGGAGTTTCGCACATTGTAATATTAAGGTCAATTTCTTCAAGTTTTGATGCTTCCTTTGAAGCAAAACATTACTATTCGATTATTCGTTTTACGACTTAAATTAAAAGCTAGGTGTCCAGCTCGTTATATAAAGGTCTTCGAATTTTGGGGTTTCCATATATATGTCCCCCACCCCCCACGAACCGCCTATCCACGTCCACCTTCTTTCCTCTATTATTAGTTCTTGAATGTCAAGTAGCTTTTTCTGCATTTGGTACTGTATATAAGCTTTTCCCTTGCTGACAAAATGTGTTGTTCAAACTCAATAAGGCTGTGACTTGTGACTTGTGACCTGTTTTTATTCTCTCTCCATTTTGGACAATACTATACTATGAATAAATAATGAATCTCACATGCATGTGAGGGTGGCAACAGACAAACCAGTCACTATTTTTTCATTTAATGCTCCCATATATGTAGTTACCCCTTTATTAAATTAAAATATAAGTACCTTGTTTCAACAATCATATATGTACATTAATTTACCTAAAATCTTTCGTGTGTATTAAGACCATTGTCATCAACGAAAATTTTGGTGTTTGATCAATGAGCCGATGGCGTGCCAATTCTTCCATGCATTTAGATCGGATAGAGACTTTCTTAAAGATGTAGCTTAGGAAACTAGCTAGGTTTATTTGCCTTATTAACGAGCCTATAATGACAAGTCACAAACGGCTTTGTTGAAGTCCAAAGATTCCCAGCTAACTACACTCCAAAACCAAATACCTATTTGTGTCATATGTTTTTCAGGAATCACGACAACCCCCTCCGTCTAGCTTTCACCTGTCTCCCCACCATTCTATCGATCAGATGCAGCTCTTAGGTTATCAGTTCATATTACTACCTCCTTCCCAATAATCCTATTTGATTTTGCACAAAGTTTAAGAAAAAAATAATTTTTTTTTAAATTTATGGTCCTAAACAAATCTTAAAATTTATGTGCCTATATATATATATATTATTCTTTTGAAACTTGTGATGTTAAACATATTTGATGGTAGAATTGAAAGTTTAAGTTAAATTATTTTCTAATTTAGAATAAAAGTCATTTTTTTGGAGCGTACCAACGGATGAAGTAGTATTTGTTGACACATAGATATACATGTAAAAATATACTAAATTACAACAAAATATTAAGCATTACTCATTTAATTTAAAAATACAATGTTAAAATTTTTAAATAACGAATCCATCAAATTTAAAGTTTGGATTCGGCGTACTCTCAACCACACCCTCTTTCGGGTGAGGTGGGGTTGTGTGTGGATAATTCAAGAAAGGAAGACCCACAAGTCTTGAGAATAAGTCAAAACAAAGAAGAGGTGTAACAGTCATTGTTTCTGTGAGGGTGGTGCAGTGTAGGAGATCTATCCATCTTTATTGGATCGTTTTGCATTGGTTTATATAAAGCCGCTTCTATCCCAACCAATGAGATCGTGTTGCTTTGCCCCTTTCCTCCGACTATATATGTCCCATGTGAACATATCAATGCAATCAACCACCAATATTTACCTACATATTTCCGTATGCATTCAGTATTCAATATTTGTATTCAACTCATTCAAATTCGCATTGCACAAGATTTACTAAAGGGAATAGCGTATTAGAAATTTCTCCATTCTTAAAAATCCAAAACCTCTAGTTAAAGATAAAGAAATCACAAATAATCAGCTAAATTTAATTGTGATGACCCGACAGGTCATCTTATAATTTAAAACCAAATTCCGTATTCCGAGGCTCTTAAAATCTCATTTTATCCTTTCTCGATTTGCGCGCATAATCTGAGCATGTTTCCGAAAAGCTTTTATGTTTAAAGTTAACGAAAATAATAATTTTTGTCTTTAAAAGATAATTTAGTTGACTTCGGCCAACGTTTTGAGTAAACGGAGCCGGATTCATGTTTTGGCAGTCCTAGTGGGTCTGCATCGAAATATGGGACCTGAGCGTGTGCCTAGAATCGGATTTGGAGGTCCCTAATCCGAGTTATGAATTTTTGTTAAAAATTGTAAGTCTGAAAATTTAATGATTTTAAAGAAATTGTTAGTGTTTGATTTTGCTGGTATCAAGTTCGTATTTTGGTTCCGAAATCCGGTACAGGTTTAATACAATATTTAAGTTATGTATGTCAAATTTGGTGAGAAACAGAATTGGTTTGACGTGATTCGGACGTCCGGTTGAGAAAATAAAAATTTCAAAGTGTTCTTGAGAATTTCATTTGTCGCACCCCCCTTTTTTCTCCCTCCCTTTTTGCGGGGAGGGAAAAGGTCCGGGCGACATTTATGGAGGGTAATAACTCATTTTCTTTTGGAAATTGGGTATTTTGAAGAGTCGCCACCTAACGTATTGTGGTGCATTAGGGCACCTAGAGTGATTAACTCTTTGAACTAGTTTGCATCACCAAAGATTAGGGTAAAAGCTCGAAATAACCTCGAGGGAAAGGTGTTAGGAACCCCTCTAGGTCCACAACTGTGGGTCCCGACGGAGCTTATACTTATGAATTAGTCCACTAACAAAATAAGTAGTTGAAATAAATAATTGCAAGTAAAGTACGCTGGACGATGTATAACTCAAATAATAAGATAATTTGGACAAGTTGTGCATAGAAGGGAAGTAAAGTTTTCAAGAAAAAGGGATTTAGGGAAAGATGGGTCATAGGTTGGTTAGCCTACAAGGTCACCCCACACAATGTTCGGTAAACACTCTTCAATGAGAGGCTATACGTGATATTAGAGCGTAGGCATCATATCCCATTCTACCCAAGTCCCTCCCCTTGGTCATATCCTAAAGCGTTCTAGTAGTCTTGACAATGCCTATGCGTGCACTACCTATCCCTTCCTTGTGGCCCCGAAGGTATTTTAGGACCTCTAAATCTAGGCAGTTCTAGACAACCCCTAAGGTGCTTAAAAGGAGAAAATTCTAGGCGACATGCAAGAACAATTAGGAATGCATATTAAGCAAGTTAGAGGCTCACAATTACCTCCTCAAGCATATTACATAAGTGCACGTCTTCAAATAACATTCAAACACTTAAAAAAAACAAAACTTAGAATGTGATATCTAAGTGATCATAGGTTATATATGTCACACCTCCTTTTTACCTACTACACCCTGTGAAGGATATAATAAAGGGAGTTTTTCCAATTAAAGGACAATCGAAACGGGATTTATTTATTTAGTTCAGAGTCGCCACTTGAGAATTTTTATGGTGTCCCAAGTCATCGGTCAGAATCCCGAATCAAGGAAAAGATTGACTCTGTTTAACAACCTGCGAACCAGAAATCCGAATAAGGAATTCTGTTAACCCGGGAGAAGGTGTTAGGCATTTTCGAGTTCCGTGGTTCTAGCACGGTCGCTCAACTGTTATATTTGGCTTAAATTATCTGATTTTAACAATTATGTACCTATGTTTAAATTTTAACTTTAACCATTTTTATTCATTTTTAAAGAGGATTGCAACATTGTGAAAACGCGTCTCGAACCATGTCACATCAATACACCCGTGGTTGTTGACACATTTCGACTCCGTTGAGATTTGGATTTGGATCACATAAATGCGCACCCGAGTTTAGGAAGGTAACGTTATTAAAATACGCCCCTAAAGAGACTAGCGCGTTACTACTTTGGGGAAGAGCCGTGAAATTCGCTAGACGGCCCGTCCTGAAATCTAAGTATTTTTATATATACATTTAACGAGGGCCCCACAATTTATGTGTTTTGTTCGACGAGGCTCGTCTCATTTTCATTTAAAGGTCATCTTAGAGCAAACTACAATTTTCTATTTAAATTTGTCTCTAAGAGTCCTAGTTACTTAACAGTTTAAAAATCAGGCTTCAAGTTCAAGTTCGGATTCAAACAAAAGGGCAAGCCTTTTAGTTTGGACCCGCATACCTAACCCGTAGTTCCAAATTTATTACAACATTATTCCTAACGATCTTAAAATATTTTTCACTTCCAATGATCCTCTTGGGCCTCAATGACTGGCCCAAAACTGTGGGCAGGCAATTAGATCCACAAAGTGCTACATCTTTCTGGAATTTTAACAACAAGCCCAAATGACCTCTAACCAAATGTTCTCGTCACTTTTAGCTGAAAATTTATCATAACAATGTTCAAATGAAAAGCTTGATGATTAGCAAAGCCAGGGATCGTTTTGTTTTCTATTTTTTTTTAGAAAATTGGGATCATTATGACCGAATAGATCAACATATATAGAGATGAATATACTCTGAAAGCTATTAAGACAATTGAGATTATTTTTGAAAGCCAATGTAAGATCATTTAAACTATTGGATGATTCGACACTAATTTTAGATCTGCGTTTCAGGCCTGGATATGGATTTGGATACTAAAATTGATGCGGTTAAAACTTAATTCTAGCGTAGCGTTGACACCTGTGTGAATTATTGCTAAATACTGTGCCTCAATATTACAACCCTGACAGCCACAACAACTATTATGAAGCTAAGTACAAGAGCCACAATAACTGAACACCTGAATTATACTATGTGAATTACAATAACAGTCACAACAACTAAACATCTACAACGGTATTACTTAGCTACAACTATAACATTTAAGTATTAAATGCGAATATGAAGACCAATTCATAGCTGATACAATCCAGATATGGAATCCAATTATACAGTCCAGTTACTCAAAAAAACAACAGGAATCCCAATTTGTCAAGTTCTAACTACTGTTACTAGACGACCTAACATGAAGGCTAATGTAAGCATAAGCAACACAAAATAGAGAGAAAATCACATGAGCTTAGAACTAAACATATTCCTTAAAATTTTCAACTCCAACATGAGGTTTCATCAGCATATTCAGGTGTGTACCTGGAGTTTACAAATCAGAAGAAAAAATGAGATTTGATCAGCAACAGATGACAAGCAACAACAACGACACAGTTTTAAAACCAACACAGCACCAAATCAACCAACAATGAACTCAAACAAAACCCGGATTGATTCGTAAACCTAACAGCAATAGTCAACAACCAAAATAGACCCAATTGAACTCGAATACACCCAAAGGCGGAATCAGTAGACCACAGGATAGTTTTAGCAACCAGAAAAAGTGAGAATCAATGCTTAAAACTCAAACTTCACCTAGAAATGCAATGTCACAGTATATTTTTTTTGTTTTCTGCTATGTTTTTCTCTCTATATTTTTGAGCCTCTAAGGTCTGCCCGCCAGTGCCTCTTTCAGAATGTGTCTATGTGCATTTATATTCCTAAAACTTACCCCTTTTCCAACTCCCAAAAACACTCCTACAATTAAGAAACAATTTACCCCCTCTCCCTTTGATTTTCCCACTTCTCTAGATACTAAAACAGAGTGCCTGTTTTCCGTTACTCCCATTTCCATTATTTTATTTAATTATTATGGGCAGCCTATATTTTAATCCAGGCGTGCCCCGACAACCAGTGTTAGCATGCTACTTTAATCACATTTCCCAATCACAACCTATTACTTCCTGTGTTTGTTTAATCCTAAACCTTTCTTTAATCAATTCAACCTAGGCTGACTAACAATTATGATGCAGATTCACATAACAGCTGAAAGCAAATTCAACCACATTCAAACAATTCCAATCAATGTGATGAACGACCTACTTAACAATTTTGAGAGTTTTCCTAAACTAATAAGGAAATTGGACCAAATAAAAAGTCCGAAAGAGAAGAAAGAAATAATTTATGCAATAATGGATTACAACAAAAAATTAATTAGATAAACAGAAGAAAAAGTAAGAAAGAATACCTCAGAGTTTCTGACCCAGCTCAAACTCTGTCATATTCGAAACCTCGACTTGACACTTGAAGCCGACATGGACCTTAATCGAGTGTTCTCGACTGAGAACACACGACTAAGGTCGATGAGTACCTTAAACATCCTAATACGGCTCACTTCCAGGCTTGGTTCTGTTAGGGTTCGTTCAATCGATTCGAGATTCATAAAGCTCCGGCTCGATTCGAGGGAAAATGGTCTTGTATTAGGAACGAGGGTGGCCTAATGGTCAAGGGGTGTGCTTTTGGGACTGGTTGGGTTGGTTTAGGGTTTTGCTCGAATCTTCGATCGAAGATTCGAAACAACCTGAGATGATTCGAGGTTAAAGGGGTATGGGTTTGGACTGAGGGTGGTTCGGAGGTTAGGGGGTGTTAGTTTGGTGGTCACTGGTGTTGTTGCCACCGGGTTTTGGGCGAGGGGATTTCAGGGTATCTAGGGTTTAGGTGAGGGATTTGAGGTCTCTAATGATCTGAGACGAAAGAGGGGGTTTGGCTATGGGGTGGGGGTAAGAGTTTAGGCTTATATAGCTTGAAGGAGATTTGATCCTGGCCGTTGGATCGATTAAGATCAACGGCCTGGATCAATGGCTTAAGTGAGACGGTATCATTTAGGCTTAGCTGGGGGACAGGGTTGACCCGGGGATAAATGGGTCGGGTCGTAGGGAGGGTTGGTGACCGTTCGATCGAATTAAACGAACGATTGGGATTCACTGATTCGAAATGACGTCGTTTCATTGATGCTGGAGAGGGACTGGACCGTTCGATCTAATGAGATCAATGGCCTGGATTGATTGATAGAAAACGACGTCGTTTGGCACGTATTGGGGACGGGATGCTTTGGGCCGGGTAAGGGGAAAAATTTGGGCTGTTTTGGGCCTGGTTTTCTAATTCAAAATTGGTCCTGATCCGAGTTTTCTTTTTCTTTTTCAATTGTTTCTTTTTTCTTTTTCTTTTATTTCCTAATTTCAAAACCAAAATCCTAGATTAAATTATAAAATCAAAATTATCTTAAAATACCAATTAACTCTAAATAATAATTATCACACATCATTAAATAGCACCAATTTAAAATAAAATCACACAACTAGACCTTAAATGTTAAAAAATACAAAGTACACTATTTTTGTGATTTTTTATTTTTGTAAAACAAACTTAATTACTCTTAATTGTAGAATTAAATCCTAAATGCAAATGGGACATATTTTGGTATTTTTTACCAATTTAACACATAAACATGCACAGACAAAATGCGAACAAATAAAAGAAGAATAACACAAAATTCACAACAATTGCAAACGACACAAAATTATTTAATTTTGATTTTTTTTGGGAGTTATTCTTACATAGGGAAAAAATCACGTGCTCACAGCTGCCCCTCTTTGCCCGTAAACATGAAGAGTTTTCGTGCAAAGATAAAGTGAGCGGATACGAGCGATTTTTTCCCATTTGAGTACTCCGTGTGAAGCATTTTTGAAAGTTTTGACCAAACCTCTACTTCAAAGGTTTCCTACATATCCCTGGCTAAAAGGGAATCATGTCAATGTAGTTCGGGAAGTTTTGGTAGCTTGGACTACCATGGAACTGTGATTTTGCTGTTACTACTGTTGCTACTGCTGCTACTGCTTACCGACCTCCTTATTACACCGTGATAAATAGAAAATAAGAAGCTAGACTAAACTAATCTATGAATTACAAAATCTTATCTAGATCTTCAACTTGCTCTTCCTGTGTCTCTTGTTGCGTTGTTTCTTCTGATGTTTCTTCATCTCTAACTTGACTAGTAATATTCCCTTCTTGTTAATCGTTTTTCCTTCGATTTCTGAACTTGAATTTATGTTGGGGATTTTTGTTGTAACCCTCTGCTCTCTGGGCGGGTTACTGACTTCAACAACTAACTGGAAAGATAACACCTCCATTCTCCAGGCAGGCTCCTGACTTCAATTACAACTTAAAGGATAATACCTCCATTCTCCAGGCGGGCTCCTGACTTCATCTTCAACTTAAAATACAATACCTCTATTCTCGAGGCGGGCTCCTGACTACAGCTTCACTTGAAAATAATAACCTCCATTCTCCAGGCGGGCTCCTGATTTCATCAACCACCAAAAAATATAATACCTCCATTCTCCAGGCGGGCTCCTGACTTCATCTACAACTTAAAATACAATACCTCTATTCTCCAGGCGGGCTCCTGACTACAGCTTCACTTGAAAATAACAACCTCCATTCTCCAGGCGGGCTCCTGACTTCATCAACCACTAAAACATATAATACCTCCATTCTCCAGACGAGCTCCTGACTTCATCTACAACTTAAAATACAATACTTCCATTCTCCAGGCGGGCTCCTGACCTCAACTACCACTTAAAAATATAACATACCTCCATTCTCCAGGCGGGTTCCTGACTTCAACTACAACTTAAAATATAACGACCTCCATTCTCCAGGTGGGCTCCTGACCTCAACTACCGCTTAAAATATAACAACCTCCATTCTCCAGGCGGGCTCCTGACTATAGCTTCACTTGAAAATAACAACCTTCATTCTCCAGGCGGGCTCCTGACTTCATCAACCACTAAAAAATATAATACCTCCATTCTCCAGGCGGGCTCCTGACTACAATTACAACTTATCTTCCTTCCAAACCCGCTTCTCTCAAAACTTGTGTTGTTTTTTCCTCGAAACTGCTTCCTTTATAACTTGTACTATCTTCCTTAAAAACTTGCTTCCTTTAAAACTTGAATTGACTCCCCTACTTTTCAGATGGGTGCCCTTCTTCAAGAAAATTTTCAAAGTGAAAGAAAATTTTCTGGCCCAGTTTGATAATCTTTCTTGTGGCCTCTCTCTCTGCCGTTAATAACATTTTCTATCCCTGTTTCAGATCAAAGAAAACTTTGTTAGTTTAAAGTGTGGGGTTGTGGTGCTCCTACTGGGGATGGTTTTCCCTTTTCCTCTTTTCCATGCTCTGCGTTGTCCGACTATCTTGAAACTCGGCCGATAACTTCCGACCATCTTGACGATTCCTTATTCATAGACTTCCCAACTGTTGCTTTCCACCTTTACTACATACTTTCCCCAAAATCTTAGACCACTCCATCATTTGGTCTTATAACTACGTCTTTCTCGTCCCATCACATTATCTTCGACATGTCCTATCCATATTTACTTTGCACCATATTGGCAACTAGTAGAAAGCTCTAAAAATCCTTCTTAAAAAACAAACTACTATTAATAAGAAGAAATGAAAAATGATGACTTCAAAAGATAAAACAAGAAAAATCTTTCTGAACAATTGTTTGAAGAGAAGAATAAAGGGAGAAGAACTTATCTGAATGGTATAACCGATCCCAATGGTCATGTCGTGCATTTTGGATTAATCAACCCAGTCTATTTACATCAATCAATCTTTATGATGTCCCTACTTTGCATTTCAAAGGTCCCGCAACCTAATTCCTTTGCCGAAAAAACCTCTTTATTCTGCTTGATGTCTCGACGGATCCTTTCCATCAAACTTATCTCATTTGCCCCCTTTTAATTCCTCGTCGCCTTATAGTGCCCTTCGAGGGGTTTTCACTAATAAGACTCTCTCATTTCTCTCAACTCCCATCGCCTTATGGTGCATGTGAAGGTTTTCACCGATAAGACTCTCTCATTTTATTTCTCTCAACTTTGTCGCCTTATGGTGCCTGTGAAGGTTTTCACCGATAAGACTCTCTCATTTTATTTCTTTTCAGCTGGGGATTCGGGTGTTATCAATAAGACTCTCTCATTTTATTTCTTTTCTGCGGGGAACCAGAGTGTTACTCCAAACTTCTATTTGCCTGACTTGGCACTTCTCAGATACTGATCGGGAGGTCTTTTTGGACATCAATATGGTTTTTTTGGTGTATGGCTAAAAGAAAAGGGTATCAAAAGTTTAAAAATAATTTTGATGGTTAAAACATTACAACTCTTGGAATTAAATTTTCTTTCCCGAAATTACGAACACAACTTCTGCCCCAGTTTTCTTGCTTGGGGATCCTTTGATTTTTGTTACACTATGACCGAGCCGTGAAGCGCCTACGTATCCTCTTTGAGGAATCAGGTCAAACGTAGTTCACCTATTCCTTTGTTTTTCTTGTGACTTTTCTTTTGTTTTTGTTATCATTTTTCTTTTCTCTCTTTTTTTCATTTTCATTACTGATTCCAAAAGAGGGTTATGAAAGAATAAATAAGGCTCAAAAGGGGAAGCAAGGGTTAAAGGGTTTGGATAGTAGAATAAATTGCCTCTGTCATTTCATTTTCCGATACAATGCCGAGTATAAACAAACAAACAACAATTACAATAAAAGAAATCATACATAATATCTCTTGACTGCATCTGAATTGATAGCCATGTCGATACACCTTCCCTCGACATCTGTCAAACATAAAATGCCATTGGACAACACTCTGGTCACAATAAACGGCCCTTGCCAATTTGGGGCAAACTTTCCTTTTGCTTCGGTCTGATGTGGAAGGATCCGTTTTAATACTTGCTGCCCCACTTCAAATTTCCTGGGACGTACCTTCTTATTATATGCTCTTTCCATCCTCTTTTGATATAACTGGCCATGACATACTGCTGCCAATCTCTTTTCATCAATCAAGCTCAATTGCTCCAACCGGGTTTTGACCTATTCATCATCATCAATCTCAGCCTCAGCGACAATTCGGAGAGATAAAATTTTTACTTCCACCGGTATCACTACTTTAGTTCCGTATACCTACAAATAAGGAGTTGTACCTACTGAAGTACGAACAGTAGTGGGATAACCCAACAACGCAAACGATAACTTTTCATGCCATTGTCTGGACCCTTCTACCCTTTTCCTCAATATCTTCTTTATATTCTTGTTGGCTGCCTCAACTGCTCCATTTGCCTTGGGACGATGCAGGGTGGAATTGCGGTGTGTAATCTTAAACCGCTGACATACTTCTTTCATCAAACTGCTGTTAAGATTGGCACCATTATCCATGATGATCACCTTTGGGATCCCAAATCTACATATGAGATGGGAATGAACAAAATCCACCACGGCTTTCTTGGTTACCGACTTGAAAGTTTTAGCTTCAACCCACTTGGTGAAATAGTCGATAGCCACCAGAATAAGCCTATGACCATTGGAAGCTGCCGGCTCGATAGGTCCAATGACATCCATGCCCATGCAACAAAGGGCCATGGCGCTGAAATTGTGTGTAATTCTGTGGGCGGAGAATGAATCAGATCTCCGTGTATCTGGCATTGATGGCATTTACACACAAAACTGATACCATCTCGCTCCATAGTGAGCCAATAATACCCTGCTCGAAGAATCTTCTTTGCCAACACATACCCGCTCATATGTGGCCCACAAACTCCAGAATGCACCTCCATCATAACTGTCGTGGTTTGATTAACATCTATACATCTTAGCAATCCTAAGTCTGGTGTTCTTTTGTACAACACCCCTCCACTGAGGAAAAATCCACTTCCCAACCATCGAATGGCTCTCTTTTGATCTCCTGTGGCCTGTGCCAGGTATATCCCCAGGTACTCCTTGACATCATAAAACCATGGTTCATCATCTAGTTCTTCCTCTATCATGTTAAAATAAGCATGTTGATCATGAACCTGAATGTGCAACGGATCAACATGTATTTTATCCGGATGGTGCAACATTGATGCTAAGGTGGCCAAAGCATCGACAACCTCATTATGAACTCTTGGGATGTACCGAAACTCTACTGATCGAAACCGTTGACATAGATCGTGCAAACATTGTCGATACGGTATGAGCTTCAAATCCTGTGTTTCCCATTCACCTTGAATCTGATGTACCAGGAGGTCCGAGTCTCCCAAGACCAAAACATCCTGGACATCTATGTCCGCAGCTAACCGTAAGCCCAAAATGCATGCCTCATACTCTGCCATGTTGTTGGTACAATAGAACCGTAGCTGAGCCATAACAGGATAATGTTGCCCTGTTTCGGAAATAAGTACCGCTCCTATTCCAATTCCTTTCGCATTTGCAGCACCATCAAAGAAAAGTTTCCATCCTGCTTCTTCAGTCAACTCCAGCTCATCGACATGCATCACTTCTTCATCAGGAAAATACGTCCTCAATGGCTCATATTCTTCATCGACCAGATTCTCGGCCAAGTGATCTGCCAACTCCTATGCTTTCATCGCAGTCCGAGTCACGTAAACAATGTCGAACTCTGTAAGAAAAATTTTCCACGTGGCAAGCCTCCCTGTGGGCATAGGATTCTGAAAAATATACTTCAGTGGGTCCAGACGAGATATGAGGTAAGTAATATTAGATGACAAATAATGCTTCAACTTTTGTGCTACCCAAGTTAGGGAACAACATGTCTTCTCAAGTTGAGTGTACTTGAACTCATAGACTGCAAACTTCTTGCTGAGATAATAGATGGCCTACTCCTTCGTGCCTGTGATGTCGTGTTGCCCCAGTACACAACCGAATGAATTCTCCAGGACCGTGAGATAGAGAATTAATGGTCTTCCTGGCTCGGGTGGAACCAACACAGGTGGATTTGATAAATACCCTTTTAACTGGTCAAACGCCTCTTGACATTCCTCCGTCCATTCTATTGCAGCATCTTTCTTCAGTAACCGAAAAATGGGTTCACAAGTCGCGGTGAGTTCAGCGATAAACCTGCTGATATAATTCAACCTTCCCAACAAAATCATCACTTCGGTTTTGTTCTTCGGAGGTGGCAACTCCTGAATGGATTTGATCTTTGACGGGTCTAACTCAATGCCTCGCCTACTGACTATGAATCCCAAAGCTTTCCGAATGGAACACCAAATGCACATTTGGCCGGGTTGAGCTTAATATCGTACTTTCAAAGTCTTTGGAAAAACTTCCTTAGGTCTCCTACGTGGTCTGCCTGATGCTTGGATTTTATAATCACATCATCCACGTATACCTCAATCTCTTTATGTATCATATCATGAAACACAGTAGTCATTGCCCTCATGTATGTTGCCCCAGCATTCTTCAAAACTAATGGTATTACCTGATAGCAATAAGTTCCCCACGGTGTGATGAAAGCCGTATTCTCTGCATCTTCCTCATCCATCAAAATCTGATGATACCCAGCATAGCAATCCATAAAAGACCCGATCTCACGTTTGGCACAATTATCGATCAAGATATGGATGTTGGGTAACGGGAAGTTATCCTTTGGGCTTGCTCTATTCAGATTGCGATAATCAACACATACCCTAATTTTTCCATCTTTCTTCGGCACTGACACCACATTAGCCAACCAACTAGGATATCGAGTAACCCGAATAACCTTTGCATTCAGCTATTTGGTTACTTCTTCCTTAATCTTCACACTCATGTCGGTTTTGAACTTCCTCAATTTTTGCTTGACTGGAGGGCATGCCGGGTCAGTGGGCAATTTGTGAACCACTAAATTGGTGCTCAAACCCAGCATGTCGTCATATGACCATGCAAAAACGTCTTTGAACTCAATAAGTGCTTTGATTAATTCTTCCCTTTGGTTCAATGTGGATGCTTATTTTAGTTTCCCGAATATCATCCGCATCCCCCAGATTGATGGCTTCCGTGTCATTTAAGTTGGACTTGGGTTTCCCTTAAAATTGGCTTAATTCTCTATTAATTTCTTCGAAGGCTTCATCCTCATCATATTCCGACTCTTCATCATATTCTACCTCTTGCACTATTAGTTCGAAATCAGATTGATTTTTTAGACTAGGTTGAAGATCCGTCGTTCATGCCATGTCATTAAGACCAGTATAAAAAGAACTGTTCAGAAAAAGAAAAGAAGAAAACAAAATTAAAATAAACTAAAGAAGAAACTTTTATTTTATTGAAGTACGAGATAACAAGGTTTCACACTTTGACGAGTACAAAATAAAAGAAAACTGGACTACAACCCTGGAATAATCCAGCTAAACATGAAGGAAAATCAAAGCCTACTACCAAGACTCCCTCCGCATGGGAAGAGGAGTAGCCATCCAATTGTTGATCTTGGCCTTATGCCCCACAAACTGCACATCCGCCTTGCTGGATCCTTCCCCAGCTTCTACCATGTTGACTTCGGCAAATAATCTTTTAAAACCTTCATCCAAATCTCCATTTACACCAATCAGTGACCTTGTAACCTTGGACAGCAATTGCTTTTTGATGCTCATCCTGACAAAAGATCGGGACAGGCGTGGGATTGGCTTAGGAAGGACCCATGCCCTCTTCTTCATCTTGCGGGCCCGTCGCACATCCGCCGTTATAGGCTTGAACCCCAGCCCAAAGGTATCCAGATTTTTGGGCAAAGAAACCAGTTGAACAATACCCTGAAGATCAACCCCCAAACCTTTGCCTGGCACAAACCCGTTTTTCAGCATCTCCGAGGCTACCATGACAATTGCAGCTGCTATTCTGGGAGGTGGGATGTTTTCACCCTCAAGAACTTTATCCATTGAAACCGTATCGAAAACCTGGTAAACCCACGGCCCCTTGTCATCATCAGTCTCTATGAAGGGCACGATGGCATCATTTATGACGCATGTATTGTCTTCCCCATATACTACGATCTCTTGTCTATCCCACTCGAATTTGACCATCTGATGTAGTGTAGAAGGCATGCTTTGGCAGCGTGAATCCATGGTCGCCCCAACAGAATATTATACGACACTGCGATGCCTAACACTTGAAACTCCATGGTGAACTCGACCGGACCAATTGTCAATTCAAGTATGATGTCACCCACTATGTCTGTACCACCACCATCAAACCCTCGAACATAGATGTAGTTCTTGTGAATTCTGTCATTATCAACCTTCAGTTTGTTCAAGGTGGATAATGAACAAATATTGGCACTGGACCCATTATCAATCAGTACTCGAGTTACTACCGAGTCTTCACATTTCACGATCAAATAGAGAGCTCTATTATGTTCTGTACCCTCCACGGGCAACTCATCGTTGGAGAATGTCACTCGGTTCACCTCAAAAATCTTGTTCGCTATTTTCTCCAGATGGTTAACAGAGATCTTATCCAGCACATGAGCTTCATTCAGAATTCTCATCAATGCCCGGCGGTGCTCGTCTGAATGGATCAATAATGATAACAATGAGATATGTGTCAGGGTCTTCCTCAGTTGCTCCACAACGGAGTAATCCTGCGCCTTCATCTTCTTTAAGAACTCTTATGCCTCTTCCTTGGTAACTGGATTCTTTGTTGCTACTGGATTGGTCCGTCTTAACTCTGCGGGAGCAAAACACCTTCCCGAACGAGTTAGACCTTGGGTTTCACACACTTATTCCATAACTTCCTCCCCCTTATACATCACTGTCACTTGATTGTAACTCCATGACACAGCCTTTTCACTGATTATTGGCAATTGCATTATCGGCTTGATGACAACTGGTTCTATGTAAGCCCCCTTTACCACCACAGATGTGCTTGACACCCCATGCATCACCACCTTGACCGGCTTTGGTTTCTTCACCACAATGGATGACCCTTTCCCCATCACCACAACTGGCTTGCTGTCTACCCTTTTCACCTGTACCACTGCCTTTTCACTGGTCGGTTTCTCCCTGGGACTGGCTTTACTAGCGCGGATCATCATTACTGTTTGTGAGGGCTTCATAAACTCCCCTCCCGTGTGCACTAGTTCGATCATGTGGGTCTCATGGTGTGCTGGTAACAGATTCTTATTAATGTTTGGCACCTCTGAAGCCTGAACCTTGATCCTATTTGTGTCAATAAGCTCTTGCATGACAATTTTTAATTTCCAACATTTCTTAGTTTCATGTCCGGGGGCCCCCGAACAATATTCACAGCTCACTGAATGGTCCAGATTTTTAGGAAGGGGATTTGGCATTTTGGGCTCAATAAGATTCAACAGGCCTAACTGCCTTAATTTGTGGAAAAGAGTAGTATAGGATTCTCCCAGCGGAGTAAATGTTCTCTGCTTCTGCATCCTCTCATTCCTGAAAGCTTGATTCCCACGAAAACCTGTCCCTAGAGGATTTCTGTAGGCCCTTGGGGGTGGATATATATTTTTTGGGGGTAGGTATGTATTTTGGGGAGCCGGCGCATGCCATTGCGGGTGAGCCGGAGGCTAGGTATATGTCTGGGCGTGGTGGACGGAAAAATATGGCTCCAGGTAGTAGGGTTGTGGAGGGTCATATGGGGTGTATGGGTAATGGGGTTGGGGCTGGTAGTAGGGTGAAGGACCTCTAGATTTGGACCGAGTACCTGCTTCGACTATTGCGACTTCTTCCCTCTTCTTTTTCCCGAGCACACCTCCCGTGCTGCTTTGGATAGACTGAGTGGTGGCCTTGATCGCCGAATAACTCATTATCTTATTAGACTTGAGTCCTTCTTCAATCATGCCGCCCATCTTTACGACCTCATTGAAGGATTTACCAACTGATGTCACCAGGTGGCCAAAGTAAGTTGGCTCCAAAGTCTGCAAAAACGTAATCCACCATTTCACCTTCCCTCATCAGAGGATCGACTTTTGCAGCCTGCTCCCTCCAACGGAACCCAAATTCACTAAATCTCTCTCCGGGCTTCTTCTCGATTTTTAGCAATGTGAGATGGTCAGGAACGATCTCAAGATTATATTGGAAGTGACCAGCAAATGCTTACACCAGGTCGTCCCATGTATACCACCTGCTAGGATCCTGCCTTATGTACCATTCTAGTGCGGACCCACCCAAGCTTTGGCCAAAGTATGCTATCAACAGCTCATCTTTTCCACCGGCCCCTTTCATCTCACTGTAGAAACCACGCAGGTGTGCCACTGGGTCACCATGCCCTTCATACAGATCAAACTTTGGCATTTTGAATCCCGCTGGCAGCTGAACATCGGGGAAAGGGCATAGATCTTTATAGGCCACACTGACTTGGCCGCCCGACTCATGCATATTCCTGAAGGACTGCTCCAGGATTTTTACTTTGCGAAGCACCTCTTCCTGCTCCAAACTCTTGGATGGCTTCTCAGTTTCCGCCGGGAGCTCCAAGTGAGGGTATAGGTATGTGGCTCGGGAGCTCCAAGTGAGCGGTATAGGTATGTGGCTCAGGAGCTCTGAAGGTGGGTTCAGGGGGATAGTATTGGTTGTCGTGAGCCTGAAACACCGGCTCACTAGATGATCTATGCAATGTGGCGGGTGGAGGTGCCACAAAAACAGGAACACTTTGTGGAGGAGGGTCGTGCTTGGGTGGTGGAGCTTGGGGATTGTAAGGCATTTTCCCCTGATAATATTGGCGAATTGGGAAACTCGTTGATTGACCAGTGGGAGGGTACTCCGGAGTTTGTGCCGGTGAGAGAGTAGGCGTAGCGGGAGGGACTGGTACTGGTTGCCCCCTAGCCCAGGCTAGGTGCATTTCTGCTATCTTTTGTCTCAACATGTCTACTTTCTCCTTCATTGTTTGTATTTCTATTTTTTCCTCTTCAACACTTTTGTCCGAACCAGACATGCTTTTCGGTATAGGTCCTTTAGATCTTGTTTGGTAATAGTAATTTGCCAGTACGTTCTAACAAGCTAACCGTTTGAAATCTCTAGAAAACAACAAACTTGTTAGTTTTTTTAGAGTTTAACAGATATGTTATTGCACGTTGGGATGCAATGCACCTAGGCAGTTTAACCATTCCTATCATGTCTATGCTTCTATTGCATGCGTCATTCCGGCTTCTTACATATGTGCCCTCTTTTGAGTGCTTCCCAAACTTTCATTTATTTCCTTTATTTCTTTCTTTTTATTTTTCTATTATTCTCCCCCCTTTTTTTTAATGGTGGTCGAATATTATGTGGATTGCCTACGTATCATGTCCCCGCATGAATCAGACCGTACGTAGTTCTGACCCGATAAAGATGTGACAAAATTTTGAGATTTTTATAACAAACTTCTTTGATTACAATCATGATTCAAAACATTCAAAATTCCAAAAACAAACTCTCAATAAGAAAATACTTGACTCAAACCACACTCAAAACTTGAACAACTAGACTCTCAAAAACCCAACAGTACAGACTCAAAACATCATCCCAATGCTCTAAAATTTCCAAGGGTCCGCGAGGCATCGTTCAGCCTTGCCGCGGAACTTTGTGCAAGATCCCTTTGCAACCCTTTCAACTATTCCATGATCTGGCGGACATAAATTATTACCGCAGCAAAGAAGGTGGTACTGGTCATACCCGCGCATGCTAGGAACTTCTTGGTGATGTAGCACCCGATATCTTCGATTCTTTCCCTGATTCTGTCTTTTTCTCGAAGCAACCACTCTATCTGTTGGTTCCACATTCCCAGCACATGAGCGTTGTGAAAGAGTTGATTTTGAAACTCATGCATCTATTTCTCCATCCGTGCCATCAAGTCATAACAGCGTTTCCTATCAGCTCTGGAGTCTCTGGCTCGTCTGAAGACCCTTTCTTTGAGGGTAGATATTATTTCTCTCAACATAGTAATGTTCCCCTCGTAGTCCCTCTTCATCTGCCGCATACGAAGTGCCCACTCTTCCATACCTCTTGCCCATCTGGCTTGGATCCTTGCCAGTCTAGCTTCAGATCTTTCCCAACCCTCTTGACATTCAATGATTTGCTTTTTCAACTCATTTATCAACCCTTCGTCAGCCCGACTTCCTTGTTGTTTGTCGGCATCCATTCTCATCTGTCGGATTTGGGTCTTCAGGGCCTCATTTTCTTAGGCCAACTTCTTTTTATCCCCTTTGTCGGCTGCGGCTTGCAAGCTATTTTCAAATCGGAGATCCTGGACTTGTTTTTCCAACGTTCCTACGTAGGCCCTGTATTCCCTTTCTTTTTCTAACCAACCCCACGGTTCCTGTGATGCCTCAACGAATTCCTGAATGTGGGGTTTTTTGGTCGGCCGTTCTGGTTCGTCCCTTGCAATGCTCTTCTTTCTGTACCAGGCGAGATAAATGGGTGAGACTTTACCTCTAAATAGGTCACGCACTCGAGTGTTTGCCATCAAATACTGGCATTCGTTCCATATATAACGAACGGTTTCTTCATGAAATTCGCCATCGATGCTAACCTCGACTGCGTAAACACTGAGATCTTCATCTGGGTGCATCACCTAACACCTTCCTAATTATCTCATCACCCGGTAGGGAGCATAAGGCTGAATACCTCGGAGTCCCATTACGAGGAAGTAAGAACCAGTGGCGGGCATATACACAATTTGTTCAACAAGAAGCCAACACAATGTCCAATCTATTTGTACCGCAGTTATGGCGCGGAGGCAGGATACCCAGTCTTCAAACCCTTTTGACAATCTTAGCCCTGAAACCCTCGTGTTGTATCCTTCAATGCAGCTTTTGTTTGTAGATCTATAGCTCATATACCGAAGATGATGACACAAGTGCTCGATCATCCATATCTGTAATAATAAATTGCACCCTTCGAAGAAATCTGCCCCGGCTTTACAAGCTGTGAGAGCTTGGTATATCTCGGATACTATCATAGGGGCAAGCGTGCTCTTGTTGTTAGTAACCAGGACTTGACGACTCCATCCACCTTCAAATCAATATTTCTATCTTTCTGGGGAAACACCACATGGCCTAAGAATGCCACCATGAAGGAGAAACGCCTATTTTCATCCCATTTTGTCCGATTCCCTTTACTACAAACCCCGCTTTCTGGATCGTCGAACCCTCCTATATGCCCATACCTCTGGTATATGAAATTTAGAGTGGAAAAACCCCTATTTAACTCCGAGTATGGGACTCCCTTGCTTATTTTCAGTAGATCCATAAACTTGTGAGAATTAATGGCCCTTGGAGCAATCAGATATTTGTGCCTTAGCCCTTCAGTAATGTCCATATAACCTGCTACCTCTTCTAAGGTTGGGGTGAGTTCAAAATTCGAGAAGTGAAATACATTATGGGCCGGGTCCCAAAAACGTAATCAAAGCCTTTATGATATCACATCTGGGTCTGATGTTTAGCAAACCGGTGAGACCTCCCAAATGCAGTTCGACCTTATCTTGCTCCGATTTTCCCAGATCCTCCCACTACAAACGCAATTCCAAAGGGATCTTGCTCCTAACCGTTACTGGCAAACTTGGACCCGTGCTCATTCTGCATGTTGTTTTAGGGTGATTAAGTAGAATTAAGACTTATTTGACTCAAAGAAGAAAAGAAAATAAATAAATTAAAATTGACACACATTTTCTCCTAAATAAACTTCGGTCTTGTCAATACGGCCTTTCAGCACTTCGAAGAAGATTTAAAGGCTGTATTTACTAACCGGTCAAAATTTTGGAAAATGACCAAAGGGGGTTGTTCTTGCATAAACGGCCTTCCGGCGTCCTTTTGGGGACATTCGGCTATTTTGAACAAGAATGACATCACCTTCACTTATGGAAAAATTTATTTACCCTAAAAAACCTGTGGGTTGGCTACCCTATTATTATTTTTTTTTCGGGTGCAAATTTAAATAATTTTTCAAATAGTTGAACCCGATATGAGTTGCCTACGTATCCCACATCCGATGAGAATCAAACTTACGTACTTCTGCCAAGAAAACTAACGATTTTCGAAAACAAGACTCTTTTTCATTGACAAACAACTATTTCGAAAAATAATGCTCTTTTTGTATTTTCTTTTTCCGCAAGCTATTTGAAGATAAAACTATTTAATAAATTTGTTTTTCTTGACCAATAAAACAAACAATCTTTTTTCGTTTCCTCAAAAACTCGGTAGAGTTTCGACACAATTTTGATGTTGGTTATTTTTCTAAAACAGATAGTTAACCTTCTACACTGCTATTTCTCTTTTTTTTAAAAATTTTCCCAGATACTCCAAAGCCAGTCAGCATGCAAGTCTGAGACAAATAAATGCATATGCAACACGTAAGATGCCTCAGGATGGTCTTTTCATTTCAGGTTACCTGTCCTAGACGGACCCAACCCCTGTGTTGATTCCCCTAAGTCAAATGCAATATGATGCAAATAAGCGTTCCTACTAGGGATCCAGCATGAGGTTTTGCTATACTAGGTTTAAAACCTGGGTGTTTGGTCTAGACCTGGCTTACCCGAGCGGACAACTCGAGCCAGGATGGGAGCTGTGTACCGGTAACCAAAAGGTCATCCGATTTTGCAACTCCTCCGAATCCTCGTTCTATTTTGGGATATGACACTAACAGAAAGAAGTCACGACCAACGTGCACTCGTCAGGAGAGAGAAGAGAGGGGTTTCGTGGTAGTTTATATATACAGTTTAAATAATATCAAAGCGGTAAAAGAAACATTTAGCACATTAAATCCACAATATGTAACAAAAAATCAGATAATAAATAAAACCAATATAACAATTATTCCAAGCTCGAATTTCTAACCCTCAACCAATAGTTCTGGGTTCTATTCCCCTGCAGAGTCGCCAGAGCTGTCACACCTCCTTTTTACCTACTACACTCTGTGAAGGGTATAATAAAAGGAGTTTTTCCAATTAAAGGACAATCGAAACGGGATTTATTTATTTAGTTCAGAGTCTCCACTTGAGAGTTTTTATGGTGTCCCAAGTCATCGATCAGAATCCCGAATCAAGAAAAAGATTGACTCTGTTTAACAGTCTGCGAACCAGAAATCTGGATAAGGAATTTTGTTAACCCGGGAGAAGGTGTTAGGCATTCCCGAGTTACGTGGTTCTAGCACGGTCGCTCAATTGTTATATTTGGCTTAAATTATCTGATTTTAACAATTATGAACCTATGTGCAAATTTTAACTTTAACCGGTTTTATTCATTTTTAAAGAGGATTGCAACGTCGTAAAAATGCGTCTCGAACCACGTCACATCAGTGCACCCGTGGTTGTTGACACATTTCGACTCCGTTGAGATTTGGATTTGGGTCACACAAATACGCACTCGAGTTTAGGAAGGTAACGTTATTAAAATACGCCCCTAAAGAGAATAGCGCATTACTACATTGGGGAAGAGCCGTGAAATTCGCTAAACGGCCCGTCCCGAAATCTAAGTATTTTTATATATACATTTAATGAGGGCCCTGCAATTTATGTGCTTTGTTCGACGAGGCTCGTCTCATTTTAATTTAAAGGACATCCTAGAGCAAACTACAATTTTCTATTTAAATTTGTCTCTAAGAGTCCTAGTTACTTAACATTATAAAAATCAGGCTTCAAGTTCAAGTTCGGATTCAAACAAAAGGGCAAGCCTTTTAGTTTGGAACCGCATACCTAACCCGAAGGTCCAAATTTGTTACAACATTACTCCTAATGATCTTAAAATATTTTCCACTTCCAATGATCTTCTTGGGCCTCAATGTCTGGCCCAAAACTGCGGGCACGCAATTAGATCCACGAAGTGCTACATCTTTCTGGAATTTTAACAACAAGCCAAATGACCTCTAACCAAACGTTGGAATTTCAATTTCTCGTCACTTATAGCGGCAAATTTATCATAAAAATGTTCAAATGAATAGCTTGATGATTAGCAAAGCCAAGGATCATTTTGTTTTCTATTTTTTTTTAGAAAATTGGGATCATTATGACCGAACATATTAACATATATAGAGACGAATATACTCTGAAAGTTATTAAGACAGTTGAGATTATTTTTGAAAGCCACTGTGGGATCATTTAAACTATTGGATGATTCGACACTGATTTTATATCTACGTTTCAGGCCTGGATATGGATTTGGACACTAAAATTGATGCGGTTAAAACTTAATTCTAGCGCGGCGTTGACACCTGTGTGAATTATTGCTAAATACTCTTTCTCAATATTACAACCCTGACAGCCACAACAACTGTTATGAAGCTAAGTACAACAGCCACAACAACTGAAAACCTATACTATGTGAATTACACTAACAGTCACAACAACTAAACATCTACAACGGTATTACTTAGCTACAGCTACAACATTTAAGTATTAAGTGCGAATATGAATACCAGTTCACAGCTGATACAATCCAGATATGGAATCCAATTATACAGTCCAGTTACTAAAAAAAACAACAGGAATCCCAATTTGTCAAGTTCTAACTACTATTACTAGACGACCTAACATGAAGGCTTATGTACGCATAAGCGACGCAGAATAGAGAGGAAATCACATGAGCTTAGAACTAAACATATTCCTTAAAATTTTCAACTCCAACATGAGGTTTCATCAACAGATTCAGGTGTGTACCTGGAGTTTGCAAATCAAAAGAAAAAATGAGATTCGATCAGCAACAGATGACAAGCAGCAGCAACAACACAGTTTTAAAACCAACACAGCACAAAATCAACCAACAATGAACTCAAACAAAACCCGGATTGATTCGTAAACCCAACAACAATAGTCAACAACCAAAATAGACCCAATTGAACTTGAATACACCCAAAGGCAGAATCAGTAGACCACAGGATAGTTTCAGCAACCAGAAAAAGTGAGAATCAATGCTTAAAACTCAAACTTCACCTAGAAATGCAATGTCACAGTATATTTTTTTTTTTGTTTTCTGCTATGTTTTTTCTCTATATTTTTTAGCCTCTAAGGTCTGCCCGCCAGTGCCTCTTTCAGAATGTATCTATGTGCATTTATATTCCTAAAACTTACCCCTTTTCCAGCTCCCAAAAACACTCCTACAATTAAGAAACAATTTACCCCCTCTCCCTCTGATTTTCCCACTTCTCTAGATACTAAAACAGAGTGCCTGTTTCCTCTTACTCCCATTTCCATTATTTTATTCAACTGGTATGGGCAACCTATATTTTAATCCAAGCGTGCCCCGTCACCCAGTGCTGGCGTGCTACTTTAATCACATTTCCCAATCACAACCTATTACTTCCTGTGTTTGTTTAATCCTAAACCTTTATTTAATCAATACAACCTAGGCTGACTAACAAATATTATGCATATTCACATAACAGCTGAAAGCAAATTCAACCACATTCAAACAATTCCAATCATTGTGATGAACGACCTACTTAACAATTTTGAGGGTTTTCCTACCATGCTTTTAGGGAAAGACTAATGAGGAAATTGGACCAAATAAAAAGTCCGAAAGATAAGAAAGAAATAATTGACACAATGCTGGATTACAACGAAAAATTAATCAGATAAATAGAAGAAAAAGTAAGAAAGAATATCTCAGAGTTTCAGACCCAGCTCAAACTCTGTCCTACTCGAAACCTAGACTTGAAACTTGAAGCCAACATGGACCTTAATCGAGTGTTCTCGACTGAGAACACATGACTAAGGTCGATGACGACCTCAAACTTCCTAATACGGCTCACTTCCAGGCTTGGTTCTATTAGGGTTTGTTCAATCGTTTCGAGATTCTTCAAGCTCCGGCTCGATTCGAGGGAAAATGGTCTTGTATTAGGAACGAGGGCGACCTAATGGTCAAGGGGTGTGATTTTGGGACTGGTTGTGTAGGTTTAGGGTTTTGCTCGAATCTTCAATCGAAGATTCGAAACAGCCTGAGATGATTCGAGGTTAAAGGGGTATGGGTTTGGACTGAGGGTGGTTCGGAGATTCAGGGGTGTTAGTTTGGTGGTCACCGACGTTGTTGCCGCCGGGTTTTGGGCGAGGGGATCTCAGGGCAGCTAGTGTTTGGGTGAGGGATTTGGGGTCTCTTAAGATCAGAGACAAAGGGGGGGGGGGTAAGAGTTTAGGCTTATATAGCTTGAAGGAGATTTGATCCTGGCCGTTGGATCTATTAAGATCAACGGCCTGGATCAATGGCTTAAGTGAGACGGTGTCGTTTAGGCTTAGCTGGGGGACATGGTTGACCTGAGGATAAATGGGTCAGGTCATGGGGAGGGTTGGTGACCGTTCGATCGAATTAAATGACTGGACCGTTCGATCTAATGAGATTAATGGCCTAGATTGATTGATAGAAAACAACGTCGTTTAGCGCGTATTGGGGACGGGCTGCCTTGGGCCGGGTAAGAGTTGAAACTTGGGCTATTTTGGGCCTGGTTTTCTTATTCAAAATTGGTCCTGATCCGATTTTTTTTTTTATTTTTCAATTGTTTCTTTTTATTTTTCCTTTTATTTCCTAATTTCAAAATCAAAATCCTAGATTAAATTATAAAACCAAAATTATCTTAAAATACCAATTAACTCTAAATAATAATTATCACACATCATTAAGTAGCACCAATTCAAAATAAAATCACACAACTAGACCTTAAATGTTAAAAAATGCAGAGTACCCTATTTTTGTGATTTTTTATTTTTGTAAAACAAACTTAATTACTCCTAATTGTAGAATTAAATCCTAAATACAAATGTGACATATTTTGTATTTTTTACCAATTTAACACATAAACATGCACAGACAAAATGCGAACAAATAAAAGAAGAATAACAAAAATTTCACAACAATTGCAAACGACACAAAATTATTTTATTTTGAATTTTTTTTGAGAGTGATTCTTACATAGGGCAAAAATCACGTGCTCATAATATAAAATACTGAATTAGGCAAATATGTGATGGATCATATTTAACTTGCCTACTGATTAGACTTGTTAAATCTGAACAACTTCAAATAGTAAAAAATAGTTTCAGAATTATAGAATTTAAAAATGCCCTACAGGCTTGCCTGACACAGAATAATGATATCCCAAAAGTTGAATAACTACGTTGATATAGTAAATAATGAGCAAATTTTAAAAACGAACTTTGGATTCCAATAGGCATGCTCTGTAATGGTAGATTAGGGCAGTATTTGAAAGAATTCATTTCAGGAAAACAAACCACTGATTAGGCCATCTTTGAAGTAAACTAATCATGAATTGAACTAACTTATTCAAACTGATTTTAGATTTATAGGCAAAATTTCTGATGCTGTTCCTTATGAGCATGATATCTACTTATTAAGAGCTGACATTAGAAAATTATAGGCATGATTTCTGGATGCAAAATACCCAAAAACTTGAACTTGATCAGATGCTTAAGTATGGTATCTATTTGTTGTAAAGCCTATAAACATGATTTCTGTTATTTGGAATCATTTAACCCTATTGGCATGATTTCTAGCATGGTGAGGCAAACATCGCAAATATATAAAATCTTATTGGCATGGTTTCTAACATGGTAGAGCTAACACAGTAAATATAAGATCCTATAGGCATGGTTTCTACCCATATCACCCCACAAATATGTAACTACCCACTCCCTTTCCATAAATCACCCCAATATTCGTTTACAAATTATTACAAAACAAATGAATGAATTACATAGATAAAGAAAAAAAGAAGAAGTTACACTCGAGCGATCTTTGAACCAATGTATTTATGTGTTGTGTTAGTAAAAGAGCAGGGTATTTATAGTTTTGAAAACAGGCATAAAATAAGGCAAGAATCAAATTTCAGCAATAATTATGGAATCATGTACTAATTATAATCAAATCAATGCAAGTACTTCCTTAATTAAGGGGTATTTAACCAAAGGTTATGGGCAGAAAATGTTTAAGGAAAGAAATCAAGTAAGGCATTAGGTACAAAATAGACAATTAGGGGTAAATACACGAGGGTTAAATTGAGGAAACAGTTCGTGAAGAATCATCAAATAACACAGTTAACCCAAATAAGGTAAGAAAACTAAATAAGGTTGCAGAATATGGAAATAATCGAGAATCAACATATAGCAAATCAGTGTATCAAGGACTTGAAATTACTGATTTAAGGAGAGTAACATAGGTTCCCATGAATAAACAAATATGCCAAGTTTAAACACGAAGAATCGAAGGTCTAAAGGAATGTTTTCTAATCAAGTCAAGAAACAGGGAACTCAGAATCAATCAAAGAGATAGTCATGAGTCAAAAGTTTTAGTATATAAATAGAGTAAGATAAGAATAACCAGATATAACAAACAGGAAGGTTAAACAACACTGATAGAAAGAGGCGAGTCTTGAACAGTCAAGATGAACACAAGCACATAGATTTGATGTATATTAGGCTAAGAAACTCAGTAGAAACATGTTCGAGGCAAGATAGTCACAAAAACTCAAACAAGAACCGGTCAGCCATGCTGATACACAGAACCAAACGAAGAAACCTAGAAAATTAGGGCTTTCAATATAGACGAGTTAAAGATGTAATAAACTCATAGAATATGTTAAAACAATGCAATAAATAGAAGTTTTTACACAAAGAATCAGTTAAACAAGGTTTTTAAAAGAAGTTCCGAAAACCCTAGTTTTAGAAGGAGGCAAAAAAATTTAAAATCAATGATTCTTGTAAAGAATCTCAAGGACAATTTAAAACATTGAAGGACCAAACTCAAATCGTTCTCGGTCTGTTCAGGTCTTGGAAGTATAGAAAAGAGATTAGGGTTTCGAGGGAAATCCACATAGAGATGAAGAACCTGCTTAGAAAACCCAAGGATCGTTGTAAATACAGCATGATTTTGCTTGAAATCACACTGGAGTAGCCAAGAACAGACATGTGGCGAACCCTATATGCAAGTAGGCATAGACTTGGCCCTTGAAGACCTTAGAGAAGGCAGGCATGGCATAAGAGAAACCATTGGAGGCTTAGGAGACAATGAGAGGTCACCGGAGATAGCCTGAGATGGGAGGTTGGTGGTTGAAGGGCTAGGGGTAGGTTGAGAGTATAGTGAGAGTAGATAGAATTTTAGGGCGGCGTATAAGGAGGAATGGTTAGAGTTAGGGGTCGTTTAGAGTTAAAAAAGGAAAGAATGAACGAGAAAAGATCAACGACCAGGATCTGATGGGTCTTAGGTCGAGTAATTATATTTAGGGCCCGGGTCGTGTAATTTGGCCTAAAATTGGGCTGGGTATTAGGTTTAATTGAGTCTATAATTGAAACATGATTTGGCTAAGTTTTAAATACCCAATTTAACCCTATACAATTTATGATAAATGATAAATGATTTATAAAAAATAATTTCATGTACTATAAATTTTTAAAATAGATATTTAATATTTTAAAAATATAGAAGATCATTTTGTACATATAAAACTTAATAGTACATTAATGAGGCTAATATTGTAATTTTATACAAATTGGCCTTAAAAAATGTAATGCAATGGTAAAAAAATGCACAAAAATATTTAAGCAATATTTTGGCATAAATATATGATTTAGATGGTTAAATTATCATAAAAATAATTTGAAAGATAATTATCGGAATTTTTATAAGTAAAAGGAAGAAATAAATAAATTTAAAACCTTTAAAATTACAGAAAAATTATGAAGACCTTGTGCATGCTTATATATGCATATATATGCTATTTTGAAAGCATTTATGTATACTAAAAATATATAGGAAAAACTGGGTATAAAAGAAATGATGGCCAATTTTGACCGGAGTAGCCTACATATCCCTGGTTTTACAGGAATCAAGCCATGTGTAGTTCTGGATTTATCTGCGGATTATGACGATAAAATTATTGCAAGAACGAGCACGCCATGTGGAAGCAACTATGGTGAGTGGTTAAGGCTCCGGACAGTTGGAGGGAACTGGAGCGAGATCGCTCCTGCTAGGATAGCTATTGCTCACTGGTTACCTGTAGATAAAACATGTATTTGCAAAAATTTAAACATGATGCAAATTCCCTTTGGATTATGAAGCTTCTTTTCAGACGGTTAAAGATGACGTTTTCAGACCATGACGTCCCGGGCCATAAATTGTTTAGTGAGGGATTCGCAGGCCATGAAATGGTATTCCCGGGCCATGAAGATGGTGCCTCCGAACCATGATTCCTTTGAATAATGATATGCAATTTGAGAGATCATCAGGCCATGGCATGCTGTCTTCTGGCTATGAGGATGATGCCTTTAGACTATGACACCTTCGGACAGATTGGCGATATTTTAGCCCATGATATGCAATAATATGATGTTAACAAGATAAGTCTTAATCTTGTGAAATGGAGGGCAGAGCTTAGACTTATAGAAGAGCAAATAGATGGTGCTAGAAATAGATTAAAATTTATGCAAAAAGGGACAATGCTTAGTCCCATGCAAATGGGGAGGCAAGGATTAGCCTCATGCAGGTAGAGAGGCAGTTATTAGCCTCATGCAGGTATGGAGTCAAGTATTAGACTCATGTAAGTATGGAGGCAGAGATTAGCCTCATGTGAATATAGAGACAGGGATTAGCCTCATGCAAATATGGAGGTAAGGATTAGCCTCATATAGGTATGGAGTCAAGGATTAGACTCATGCAAGTATGGAGGTAGGGATTACCCTGATGCGAATATGGAGGCAGGGATTAGCTTCATGCGAATATGGAGGCAGTGATTAGCCTCAAGACAATATAGAGGTAGGGATTAGCCTCATGCAATTATGGAGTCAAGGATTAGACTCATGTAGATAGGGAGGCAGGGATTAGCCTCACGTAGTTATAGAGTCAAGAATTAGACTCATGTAAATAGGGAGATAATGATTAGCCTCATGTAGTTATGGAGGAAAGGATTAGCCTCATGCAGATAGGGAGGCAAGTATTAGCCTCATGCAGTATTGGAGGCAAGGATTAGCCTTATGTAGTTATAGAGTCAAGGATTAGAGTCATGCAAAAGGGATGCATGGATTAGCGTCATACAATTATGTAGTCAAGGATTAGACTCATACAGTTAGGGAGTCAAGAATTAGCCTCATGCAGTTATGTAGGCAAGGATTAGCCTCATGCAGTTATGAAGGCAAGGATTAGCCTCATGCAGTTATGGAGTCAAGGATTAGACTCATGCAGATAGGGAGGTAGGGATTAACCTCATGCAGTTTTAGAGTCAAGCCTTGAGTCATGCAGATAGGGAGGCAAGGATTAGCCTCATGCAGTTATGGAGTCAAGGATTAGACTCATGCAGATACGGAGTCAAGGATTATCCTCATGCAAGGACAACATAGCAAATAAGAGTAGTATATGTCTTAGTTGGAGATATATTCTGTGCCTGATGTCCTGAATGATAGTGATATTGCTATGTGGATGTTATCGTTACGTCGGATGTGTCTGCATTCAAAGAAAAATTGTGAGTTTGTGGGGGGGAAGGTTGGTTCGTGCCTCTGTCGGCTGGCTTTGCTCTGCTCCGTTCTGAAAGCCTTTCAAGTTCCCCTGGGTGACCCAATTGCTATGGAAATAGAGTTTTCGAAAATATGCAGTTTGATAAAAATAGAGTTATTTCAAAAATATATTGATACATTTAGATGAACTAGTGACTGTAACACGTCTCAAGGCATTACAACCCTTTTATGTTGGAAGTTTGAGGGTCCTCCTAAAAATTCTGCCCTAGTTTCTTAACTGGTTATTGACCTCTGACACATGCGATGGCGTTGGCCGAGCTTGCTCCGGAATTTCGAGGGTCCTCCTCAAAATTCTGCCCTAGTTTCTGACCCGAGGGAAATGGAAATTTTATTATGATATGACCGAACCCATAAGGCTGCCTATGTATCTCCTCTTAAATAGGAATCAGGTCAAGCTTAGTTCAACTACATCAGACAAGGAAATATAAATAATCTAAGCATAATATCTCTTGATTGCGTCTGAATTGATTGGTTTTGGCCAGACTTCTCCGTCCATTTCTTCAATTATGAGTGCTTCTTCTATCATCATCATGTGAACCACATGTATAGAACTTGCCAATTGGGAAAGAATTTCTCTTTGGCTTCATTTTATGTGGGAAGATTTTCTTCAATACCAGCTGCCCTTGTGCGAACTATCTTGGTTTGACCCTTTTGTTGAAAGCTCTGGACATCCTGTTCTAATAAAGTTGGCTGTGAAATACTACGTTCATCCTCTTTCCGTCGATGAGGGCCAATTGTTCATAGCAACTCCATATCCACTCTGCATTGCTGGGTTCAGCTTCCTTTATGATTCTTAAGGAAGAAATCTCTATCTCGGCTGGGATGACAACCTCGGTACCATAAACCAGCATGTAGGGAGTTGCCCCGATTGTGCGAACTATAGTGCGGTATCCCAGTAAAGTGAAAGGTAACCTCTCACCATTGTTTGTGGTTCTCTACCATTTTCCTTAGTATCTTCTTGATGTTTTTATTGGCGGCTTCTACGACTCCATTCATCTAAGGTCGGTAGGCTATGGAATTCTTGTGCTTGATTTAAAAGCTTCACACATGGCTTTCATCAGATCACTATGAAGATTGGAATCTTTGTCAGTAATAATGGACTTGGGAACTCTGAATCGGCAGACAATACGATCCTTGATAAAATCTGCGACGACTTTCTTGGTTACATCTTTGTAAGATGCAGCTTCCACCCATTTTGTGAAGTAATCAATGGAGACCAGAATAAACCTGTTTCTGTTTGAAGCAATGGGCTCAATTGGACCAATAATATCCATTCCCCAGGTAGCAAATGGCCAAGGTGAACTTGTTGCATTGAGATCGGCAACACATTTATCATATCGGCATGCACTTGTCATTGAAAGCATTTGCGGACATACTGGATGCAATCTGTCTCCATGGTCATCCAAAAGTAACCAGTTCTGAGTATCTTCTTAGCCAAGACGAAACCATTCATGTGTGGGCCATAGATCCCGGCATGTACATCCTCAAGTAGCTTAGAAGCTTCCTTTGCGTCGACACACCTTAGTAAACCCAAATCAGGAGTTCTTCTGTACACGTTCCCTCCATTGTGGAAGAAATGATTAGATAATCTCTGGAGTGTGCATTTCTAAGAGTGATTTGCATACTCCGGGTATTTTACCTTTGATAAATACTCCTTGATGTCATGGAACCAAGGCTTTCCATCTATTTCTTCCTCAACATGAGCACAATATTCCAGCTGATTATGGATCTTCATCAGAATGGGATCAATATAATTCTTATCTGGATATTGTGTCATAGATGACAAAGTGGCGAATGCATCGGCAAACTCATTCTGAATTCTGGGCACATGGAATTTTATCTTTGTGAACCTCTTTCTTAATTCCTGCACATGATGTAGATATGGCAATATCTTGGAATTCTTGGTGTCACATTCTCCTTGTACCTGGTGCACAAGCAAATCTGAATCATCGATCACCAGCAACTCCTGAATGTTCATGTCGACTGCCATGTTGAGTCCTAGTATGCAGGCTTCATACCCTACCATGTTGCTGGTGTAGGGAAATCTGAGTTTAGCAGATATCGGAGAATGCTGACCCGTTTTCGATACCAAAACTGCTCCAATGCCTATTCCTTTGAAATTTGCAGCTGCATTGAAGAACATCCTCCAACGGTCATATGCTTCGACAATGTCTTTCCCTACAAATCCTCCCATCGAATTTTCAGAGGGTGATCGGCCAATGCTTGTCCTTTGACCGCCCTTTGAGTTACGTAGACGATATCGAACTCACTTAGTAGTATTTTCCATTTAGCTAACTTCCCACTCGACATGGGTTTCTGAAATATGTACTTTAAAGGGTCCATCCTGGATATGAGGTATGCAGTGTAGGTATAGAAGTAATGCCTTAACTTCTATGCCGTCCAGGTCAAAGCACAACAAGTGCGTTCAAGTAGGGAATACCGTGCTTCATAAGGTGTGAACTTCTTACTCAAATAGTATATGTCCTGCTCCTTTCTTCCTGTCTCGTCATGTTGTCCCAAAACACATCTGAAGGCTCCATCCAATACAGATAGATAAATTAACAAAGGTTGTCCTGGCTCTGGATGGACCAACACTGGTGGTGTGGATAGGTATTCCTTGATCTTGTTAAAGGCCTTCTGACAATCCTCGGTCCAGCTTATTTTGGCATCTTTTCTTAACATCTTGAAGATGGGTTAACATATGACTGTGGACTGTGCTATAAAGCGACTGATGTAGTTGAGACGTCCTAGGAAACTCATCACATCCTTTTTGCTCTTAGGGGGTGGTAACTCCTGAATCGCATTGCCTTTAGCTCAAAGACTGACAATGAATCCCTATAACTTTCCTGCGGGAAACCTGAATGCACACTTTGTGGGGTTCAATTTCAAGTTGTACCTCCTTAGTCTTTCAAAGAACTTCCTCAAGTTTTCTATGTGATTTGCGTCCTTCTTGGATTTGATAATGACATCGTCCACATACACATCTATTTCTTTATGTATCATATCATGGAAGATGGTTGTCATGGCTCTCATGTAGGTGGCCCTGGCATTCTTCAGACCTAATGGCATCAACTTGTAATAGTACACACCTCGTGGTGTAATAAAAGCTATCTTCTCTGCATCTTTTTCATCCATCCAAATCTGGTGATAACCCGCAAAGCAATCTATAAAGGATTGTAGTTCATTCTTGGCACAATTATCGATCAAGATGTGTATATTTGGCAGTGGGAAGTCGTCCTTGGGACTTGCTCTATTTAAATCCCGGTAGTCAACACATACTCTGAACTTACCATCCTTCTTCGGAACTATCACAATGTTAGCTAACCAGGTTGGGTACTCGACCACCCTGAGGACTTTGGCTTTGATGTGCTTGGTAATTTCCTCCTTGATTTTCCATATCGGGTTTAAACTTTCTGAGTTTCTGTTTGACTAGTTGACACATAGGATGAATAGGCAGCCTGTGAGCCAATATAGACATGCTCAAACCGGTCATGTCATCATATGACCATGCAAAAATTTCCTCATACTCTCTTAGGAACCAAATCTACTCTTCCTTCTCTGTTGGTGATAAGTAAATACTGACGCGAGTCCCTTTGACAGTCTCGGCGTCTCCCAAATTTACTGCTTCTGTTTTATCCAGGTTGGACTTAGGCTTGTTCTCAAAATTCTCAACTCCCCTGACAATTTCCTTGGGTATTCGTCCTCTCCATATGAATCACTATTCTCATGTTGCGTTGCCTCATTACATGTCACAATTACTGGTTCATCAGGAAAAGTAATAATAATGCTGTAGAAGGAAAAACATAGAAATAGTAATGAATAATGATAAGGAACAAATGCCTTTGATTAAAATTGATAAAATTATTCAGACAAAGCTTGGTTCGATGAATCGAGCATTTATTTTGAAACAAGTAAATCTTAAAACAAAATTATTGGAAATCTTAAATTCCTAGAACGGCTATAGAAGTAAATTTTTTCCAAGCTACCCAGGGACTCAGCGGACTCGGGATGTGGTGGCGGTCCAGTTTCTGAGAACGGTTCCCTTCTGCACGGCCTGAATAGTGAGGCCTCTTCTTCCTCCTCCTCCTCAATTATGGAACTATAGTCCATGTCTTCATCTTCCAAGAACAAATTCTTCAACCCTGCTAGCGCTTCTTCCTCTGTGGTCCTCCATATCGTATCAGAATGGTGAAAAGCTTGTTCCAAACATGGCACTAGCTGCTCAAAAGGGTAATATGGTCTGCTTCATGGAGGCATCGAATTCCTATATTCTTGCCATGTGTATTGGTATCCGAGCCCAAAGGTAGTGCCATGATTTTTCAGCTGTATCGGTTTAGTGATACCGTGGAGGTTCTTTCCCAACCCTTTGCCGAGTTCATATCCAGACCAGGTTAAATGTTTTCCATTTTACCACTCCACCATTTATCCTTCTCAATGATGTTAACCCGTTTAATATGACCCAAGGTCAACAAAATGAGCCATCTTTGAGCTGATTTCCAAAAAGATGATAGTACCCACAAGTGGCAAGCCCAGTACATGTGGCACTACAAGATCCTAATTGAGAAAAACACCATCGAGTCGGACATATATCATACCGGTTGTACCCCTTTCTATTTTGATTGGTTGGTAGATAATTGGATGGTCTGGGCCAACCATTGTACATTCAAGGTCATAGAATTATAGACGAAAAGGCTGAGGCACAAATCAAGTAAAACCAACTGCACAAAAGGATCCACGAATGCGACAGCGAACACCGCGAGATACAAGATTCCAACAAAAAGCTGATTGAGGAATGGAAAGACATGGCTATCAGTGCCAACAAAAGTCTAGGATACTTGGAGCGAGGCATAGTAGAACTAGAGGGAAAATTTCTCAAAAGGGTTGAAGACTATCAAAAGGCTGAAGGGGCCGAAGGTGGACATCTAGCCAGAGCATACCTGTTGTTGGGACTTCGCGAATTGGGGAAGCTGTTCGACGGAGAACCCGGGGAAAGTCCTTCTGGGACTAAATAGATAGGAATTTACTTTTTCGCTTTATGAATATAATAAGACCAATGACTATTAGTGACTTTTATTTCTTGCTTATTTAGTGTCATTTTGGGATTCACCTATTTTTTATTAACAAAATGAGGCATCTAGCATTAAAAGTTCTCCAAGTCTATTTGTCGCTAGGCCTACCTCGGGCACAAAGAGGTTCCCAAATTAGGACAAGTTTTACATTCCCGCACTATTTTTTTAAATATTGCAATACTTTTTATAATTTTCACTTACTTGATTACTTTTTGTTTTATTATTCCCCTCCCCAAAGGTTAGTTCGTGCACTCTAGCATCATCATTTTATTTGACAAGATCCAGGGACCCTCCACCCACTCCTCCTCTTAGTCCTATTAAAGGCAAGGACAAAGGCAAGAATAAAATGGAAGATTTAAACAACATCAGGAAGGAGAACACAACTGAACCGATAGAGGCCACTGATGGCTAGGGTATTCGGGTTCCTAACGAGAATGTTTCACAACTTGAATAGAAATTGTTGAAATTCTAGGAAGAGCTCGATCAGGTTCGAAATCTGGCAAACCTATCATTTTCCCTCAACACCCCATATACCAACTTCCCCAACGCACAAAACCCTACACCTCCTCAAAATATCTCAAAACAGCAGAATCATCCCACGCCTCACCATCACGCTGCTCCACTAAAGAACTAATATAACACTTGTCGTACCCCAAACAACACTCCACTACTCATCCCAGAACCTCAGAACTCCATAAATGTACCATTTCCACACCTATACACCAGGCCACCATAACAATCCTATCTATATGGAGACCATGCCACACTTCACCCAACCTATCTCATGCACATCTGAGTCTGATGGAAAGGATTTTCTTATAAAGAACTTGGCCGAGGAAATTAAGAAACTAACCAGCCAGATTTAGGGCGTTGATGGAAGCAAATGGATCGAGGGGCTGAACTATGAGGACCTTTGCATACAACCTGATGTCGAACTGCCTGAGGGGTACAAACATCCTAAGTTCAAAATGTTTGATGGTACGGGTGATCCAAGGGTCCATCCGAGGACATCTTGCGACAAGCTGGTTGGAGTAGAGAAGGATGAAAGGATCCGTATGGTACATCAACCAAGATCCCAAGAAGTGGTCAAGCTGGGTAGGCATGGCATCTGACGTTATAGATAGATTCAAGTTTAATATAGAGAACGCACCAGACATTTTCTATATCCAGAATTTGAAAAAGAAGCCCACGGAGACGTTTCACGAGTATGCTACTCGTTGGAGGTCCGAAGCTGCTAAGGTCAGAACCGCCTTAGAAGAGGATCAAATGAACAAGTTCTTTGTCCGGGCTTGATACCCGCATTACTACGAGCGGTTGATAATGATTGAGAACCACAAGTTCTCCGATATTATCAAATTAGGTGAAATAATTGAAGGAGGTATTAAAAGTGGTATGGTTACAAATTTCAAAGCCATTCAAGCTATGAATAAGGCTTTACGGTCCGGTGGTGTGTCCAAGAAAAGGGATGTAGGGGCCTTGATGGTTGGACAAAGGACCAAGTCTCCCCTTAAATACCAAGCTTATCCAACACCTCCACTCACATACCAGCCAACACCAAATTACCAAGCATCCTCATACCAAGCTCTGTCACCAACTTATCAGTCATCTCCACCTCCTATATATCAACCTGCTTCACCCAGATACTCCTAACCCATTTATGTCTACCAAACTTATGATTCTCAACCATTACACTATCAATCACCACCTACACGCCAAAATTTTCGTAAACCCTAACCTAATTTTGACTGCAGACCTCAAAAGTAATATAAAGCCATCACTGAACCCATCGACCAGCTGTATGAGAGACTCAAAGCTGCTGGTTATGTCATCCCCATCCCTGCTGCAACCCCTGAGAATCCTTCTCAGTGGGTTAATCCAAACAAGTCATGTGCATACCACTCCGGTATAAAAGGGCATACCATCTATGAATGCTGCTCCTTGAAAGACAAGATATTATCTTTGATTGATAACAAGATAATTGTAGCAAAGGGGCATGTTCCAAACATCCGTAACAACCCTCTGCTAGACCATAAGGGTGGAGGTATCCACATGATTGAAGTAGAAGATGATTGGGATCCCCAGGGATCAATCGGGTTGATCATAGAAGGTGATGACCCAAAGAAACCAACAATTACTCTCAATCCGATCATAGTCCAGATCTAACCATTTGAGGACGCTGAGGTGAATATGTCTGTACCTCTTGAGTTTGAAGTAGCACCACCGGAACCAATTGAGGTTGAATTCGTCTCTCCGGCAAATGCACCCGCATCCTTTGAGGTTGCAGTCTTGCAACCCAACGCACATGTTCCATTCGAAGTGAGGATAGCCATGCCGATCCCTATGGAAATGTCAACCATGCTACCACTCTATACAAATGCTGTACCCTGAGACTATACAGTCTAGGCAAGAAGGAAGGGCAAGGTCAGGATTGAAGAAACTATTGCAGCATAGGTTATGACAAGAACTGGTAGAGTCTATACCCCTGAACATCTAGCTGAATCAAGCAAGGATGCCTCCAATCGGCCGCCCCTCATTGAGACAGGTCCGAACGACCTTTGGAGGAAAATATAGGCCAAGGAATATTCGGTCATCAACTAGTTAAACAAGACGCTAACACAAATATCCATTATCTCTTTGCTGCAAAATTCCAAGACGCACAAGAATGCTCTATTCAAGGTGCTAAATGAAGCATACGTACCAAGTGACATCACCAGCAGAGAAGTGGCTAATATGGTAGGAAAAGTGTTGGAGAGCCATAAGATCACCTTTTATAAGGACGAGCCGCCACTTGAAGGGCTAGGGCACAACAAAGCACTGTACATCACCGTGCAATGCAAAGATTATTTCATCACCAATATCGATGGAGGTTCCAGTTTTAACATTTGGCCGCTGGTAACATTCAAGAAGTTGGGAAAAGGGCTACATGAGATAAAGGATGGAGAAATCAATGTGAAATCTTTCGATGGTTCTTAAGGGTCCACCATTGGTGAAATTAGTCTATGCCTGCAGATGGGACTAACCTGGTTCGAGGTTGATTTCCAAGTGATAGATGTACCAGCGTCTTACAACTTGCTGTTGGGATGGCCATGGATTCATGCTGCTGGGGCTGTAGCATCGATACTGCATCAGGCAGTAAAGTTCAAATGGAACCACCAGGAAGTTATCATTCACGGTGACAGTAGCAACCCTATATACAGTCGCCAGACCATTCTGGTGATCGAGGGAAGAAGAAAGCTGGGTGGTAAAACTTACCACCACATTGAGCGGGTCAATGCTATAGATAAAGACAAATAGTGGGATAGCAAAATCGAGAGCATACTGAGTTGGAATAGGTACGAACCCGGCAAAGGGCTCGACAAGAACCTCTAAGGAATCTCTAAACCTATAAAACTCAAGAAACATGGCACTACCTTCGGTTTGGGATATGAATACACCTGGGAAGAATTCAATAATTGGTCGCTACCATATCGCGGTCCTTACTACCCACTAGAGCAGCCAATATCGCATTTGGAGCAGACCTTCCAACAGGATGATATTATTTATGGGTCAGATGAAGAAGAAACACATGTTGCAGTGAAGAACTTGTTTCTAGAGGACAATGATATGGATTGTTGTGTTATTATCGAGGAGGAAGGAGAGAAAGGCCCTTCTGTACAGGCTGTGAGCAGAGGGGTGCATCTCAAGAATTAGACCGTCAGGCCAACCAAAGCACGAGGAGCCTCGGTGTAGCAAGGCCAAAACAAGCATTATTTACTCTTTTATTTACTAAATAATTTTCTTTTCGCATTTTTCAATTCGCACAATAAGATCTTTGATGTTCAAAATAATTATTCAATTTATCAGAAGCATGTTTGATTTTTCTTATGAATTAATATTTATTGTTATCATTTTCTCTCCACGCTTTACCAGTGCAACATTACTATTACTTGTCTTGATGAACCAATAACTGTGACATATAATGAGACAACGCAACAAACGGATATTGATTCGGAAGAAGATGACATACCTAACGAGGTTGTTAAAGAAGTTGAGAATTTTAAGAACAGACCTAAGTCCAACCTGGACGGGACCAAGATTGTCAACCTGGGAGATGCAAAAAACATCAAGGAAATGCGAATCAGCATTCACCTACCACCATCGGAGAAGAAAGAATACACAAATTTTTTAAAAGAGTATGAGGACATATACGCTTGGTCGTATGATGACATGACTGGTCTGAGTACGTCTATTGTGGCGTATAAATTTCCAAACAATCCAATGCGTCCACCAATAAAGCAAAAGCTCAGAAAGTTCAAGCCTGATATGAGTTTGAAAATCAAGGAAGAAGTCACCAAGCAGATCAACGCTAAGGTTGTCAGGGTAGTAGAATACCCGGCGTGGTTAGACAACATTGTGCCAGTGCCAAAGAAGGATGGGAAGGTCAGAGTCTGTGTCAACTACCGGGATCTCAATTGGGCCAGTCCGAAAGACTACTTCCCTTTTCCAAATATGCATATCTGATTAAAAATTGCGCCAAGTATAAGCTACAATCATTTGTACATTACTTCGTTGGTTATCATCAGATCTGGATGGATGAGGAAGATGCTGAGAAAATGGCTCTCATTACACAGTAAGGAGTGTACTATTACAAGATGATGCCATTCGGCCGACAGAATGTAGGGGACACCTATATGAGGGCCATGACTACCATCTTCCATGATATGATACACAAGGAGATAGAGGTATATGTAGATGATGTTATTATCAAATCTAAGAAAGCCACTGACCACATAGAAACCCCGCAAAGTGTGAATTTGGGGTTCTTGCTAGGATATTACTTGGGTTTATTATGAGCCGCCGAGGAATAGAACTTGATCCATCAAAAGTCAAAGCCATTCAGGAACTACCATCACCAAAGAACAAGAAGGATGTGATGAGTTTCTTGGGAAGGCTTAACTACATCAGTCGATTCATAGCACAGTCTACAATTATATGTGAGCCAATCTTTAAGATGTTAAAGAAGGACGCCGCCACCAAATGGACTGATGACTACCAAAAGGCCTTCAACAAAATCAAGGAGTACCTATCAACATCACCGGTCTTAGTCTCGCCTGAGCTAGGTAAACCTATATTACTCTACCTTGCAGTGTTAGATGGAGCTTTTGGTTGCGTTCTAGGGCAGCATGATAAAACAAGGAGGAAGGAACAAGCCATTTATTATCTCAGTAAAAAGTTCACCCCGTACGAGGCCCGGTATTCTCTATTGGAACGCACTTGTTTTTGCTTTGAGTTGGGTAGCTCAGAAGTTGAGACATTACTTCTGCACCTATACTACATATCTCATATCGAGAATGGATCCCTTGAAGTATATCTTTCAGAAGACCATGCCCATTGGCAATCTAGCCAAGCGGAAATTCTTGTTGAGTGAGTTTGGCATTGTTTACGTGACTCAGAAAGCGGTTAAGGGACAGACATTGGCAGACCACCTTGCTGAAAACCCAGTGGATGGAGGATACGAACCCCTAAAAATGTATTTTCCTGTTGAAGAGGTATCATTCATAGGAGAAGATATTGCAGAATCCTATGATGGTTGGAGAATGTTCTTCGATGGAGAAGCAAACTTCAAAGGAGGTGGCATAGGAGCAGTCCTAATATTAGAAACCGGTCAGCATTATCCGATGTCTGCCAAACTCAGATTCCTTTGCACTAATAATATGGCCGAATATGAAGCCTGCATCTTAGGTCTCAAAATAGCCATTGACATGAACGTTCAAGATCTGCTAGTGATTAGAGATTCAGACTTACTTATGCATCAATTATGAGAAGAATGGGCAACCAAAAACTCCAAGATACTCCCGTATCTACATCACGTACAGGAATTGAGAAAGAGGTTCACGAAGACGAAATTATAGCATGTTCCCAGAATCTAGAATGAGTTTGCCGATGCATTGGCTTCCCTATCATCTATGATACAACATCCTGACAAGAATTTCATTGATCCCATTCCAGTGAAAATCCATAATCAGCCAGCTTACTGTTCCCATATCGAAAAAGAAGTAGACGGAAAGCTTAGGTTTCATGATATTACGAAATATTTGGCAAAATGAGTACCCGAAGCTTGCTAATACTACTCACAAACCCACACTTCGGAGATTGTCCAACAACTTCTTTTATAGTAGAGGAATCCTGTGTAGGAGGACTCATAATTTAGAATTATTAAGATGTGTCGACGCAAAAGAAGCATCCAGGATACTAGAGGAAATTCATGTTGGGACCTGCGGTCCATATATGAACAGTTTTATCTTAGCAAAGAAGATACTCCGGGCTGGATACTTTTGGATGACTATGGAAACAGATTGCATCCAGTATGCCCGAAAATGCTACATCTGTCAGATACAAGCAGATATGATAAAGGTACCTCCAAGTGAGCTTAACACAACAAGCTCATCGTGGCTGTTCGCCGCCTAGGGAATGGACTTTATTGGACCAATCGAGCCTGCTGCTTCTAACAGACACAAGTTTATCCTGGTAGCCATCAACTATTTTACCAAATGGGTTGAAGCAGCATCTAGTAGTTACTAAGAAAGTCGTGGTAGACTTTGTCCACGACCGCATTGTTTGTCGATTTGGAATTCTAGAGTCAATCATTACTGATAGTGGCTCAAATCTCAATAACGGCTTGATGAAATCTATGTGCGAAACTTTCAAATCAAACACAAGAATTCCATAGCCTATATTCCTCAGATGAATGGAGCTGTAGAAGCTGCCAACAAGAATATCAGGAAGATATTGAGAAGAATGATAAGGAATCACATATAGTGGCACGAGAAGTTATCATTTTCTCTACTGGGTTATCGCACCACAGTCCGCACATCAACTGGGGAAACCCCCTATATGCTAGTTTACGGTACAGAGGTTGTCATTCCTGCTGAGGTGGAAATTCCTTCCCTAAGGATTATACAAGAAGCTGATCTCGATGATATAGAGTGGGTAAAAAGTCGTTATGAGAACCTAGACCTTACAGACGGAAAAAGAATGAATGCAGTCTGCCATGGTCAACTCTATCATAACAGAATGTCCAGAGCCTTCAATAAAAGAGTCAAGCCAAGACAGTCTGCACCGGGACAACTAGTGTGAAAGAAAAATTTTCCACATCAAGATAAAGCCAAAGGGAAGTTCTTTCCCAACTGGAAAGGTCCATACATGGTTCACCTGATTTTGACAGGAGGAACCCTCATACTTGCAGAAATTGACAGAGAAATCTGGCCAAAGTCGATCAATTCAGATGCAGTCAAGCATTACTATGTGTAATCTTTATGCTTTCCTTATATGATGAAAATTAAACTACACCAAACCTGATTTCCGTTTAAGAGGGGATACGTAGGCAACCCTATGGGTCCGATCACAATTCAATAAAATTTCACTTTCCCCTGTAATTGGAAACTGGGGCAGAATTTTGAGGAGGACCCTCAAAATTCCAAAGAAATTTCAGCCGATGGCCACACGAGCAACAGTCAGAAACGTCAGCCCATCAAACTGGGGCAGAATTTTGTGGAGGACCCTCAAAATTCCATAGCAGGAGAGGTTGCAATGTCCTGAACTATGCCATAGTTGTCGGTTCATCTAAAAGCTATTCTTAACTATATATTTATGTCATACTTTTACAAAATCATGCATATTTATTATTGAAAATGCTTTGTTTAGTAATGCTACCCCAATAATACAAACACTATCACCAGATCAAAGCCGAACGAGTCAAGCAGAGCCAGTAGGATACGAACTAACCTCCCTACTTACAAGACTCACGATTTTTTCTTTGGATGCAGGCACTAGGATTACAAAATTATTAAACATACTGTACGCCCATGGGACAAACATTGTTCAAAATACGACTCTCGTAACCGTTGCACTTGCTAACATTTGCTATCAGCGCACACTAGTGATGTTCCATATGTCACACAATGCTCTAAGTAATCACAACGTCGCAACTTGCTATTAGCCAAGAAAACTCTACTGTCATTTATTATCTTATTTCTTGCACAAGGCTACCATTCTGCCTTCCAAGGTTAAGCTCTACCTCCATCTGCATCTACATTGCATAAGGCTACCATTATGCCTTCCAATTTGCATAAGGCTACCATTATGCCTTCTGAGGTTAAGCTTTACCTCTACCAACATCTGCATTGCATAAGGCTACTATTCTGCCTTCCAATTTGCATAAGGCTACCATTCTGCCTTCCGAGGTTAAGCTCTACCTCCACCTACATATGCATTGCATAAGGCTACTATTCTGCCTTCCGAGGTTAAGCTCTACCTCAACTTACATCTGCATTGCATAAGGCTACCATTCTACCTTCCAAGGTTAAGCTCTACCTCTATCTGCATCTGCATTGCATAAGGCTACCATTCTGCCTTTTGAGGTTAAGCTCTACCTCCATCTGCATCTGCATTACATAAGGCTACTATTCTACCTTCTAATTTTTATAAGGCTACTATTTTGCCTACCGAGGCTAAGCTCTGCCTCCAATTTTCTTCTAAACTAAGCGCTATCCCAAGCACTATTTATCTCGCTTCTCTTACTGGATAAGCTCTATCCTTCAATTTGCAGGATTGAGCTCTGTCTTGTCCACATCATATTACTGCATCCTTCATGGGCTGAAATATTACCAACTCATTCGAAGGCATCATCGTTCGGAGGCACCATCTTCATAGCCCGAGAACACCATGTCATGGCCCGAGGATCTCTTTCAATCTTTTGCATATCATTAGTCAAAGGCTTTATGGTTCGGAGTCACCATCCTTATAGCCCGAGAACATTATTTCATTGTCTGCGAATCCCTTATCATATGCTTCATGGCCCAGGACATCATGGTCTAAGGACATCATCCTCATAGTCCGAAGATAACATTCATGGTCCAACGAGAAGTTGCATCATGTTTAATTATGCAATATATGCTTGTATTGTTTATTGCAAGTAAGCCAGTAAGCCACGACTATCCCAGCAGGAGCGATCCCACTCCAATTCCCTCAGCCATATCAAACCTAACCATTCCCGTAAATCGTTCACTCACCCAACCCTAGATGTTGCGTCCTCTCTTGAGATGACTTCCCCGGTACACTTCGCCGATGAATCCAGAACTACACATGGCCTGATTCCTGTAGAACCGGGGATATATAGGCAGCTTAAAAGCCAAGATGCGGCCTAATTTCTCAAACCATTTTGCTTGGTCAAAATTGCCATCATTTCTTTACCCGAAAACTCTTTCATTCTTTTCGGGTAAATATGGGCATCTGTTGATACCTAATTTTTTCCTATATATTTCAAATATGCAAAAATACCTTCAAAATAATGATACATATGCATATATAAGCATGTCCAAGGTTTTTATTATTTTCCATAATTTTAAGGTTTTAATATGGATTATTTTCTCTCTTTTTGTCCATAAAATTTCCAATAATTATTTCCAAAAATTATTATTTTTATAATTCATCTATGGGATTCTATATTTATGCCAAAATATGGCTAAGGTAGTTTTTATATATTTTTGCAATTACAATTAGTATTTTTAAAGCTAAATTGCATATAATTGCTATGTTAGCCATTTTAAGATATAATTATGTTTTATATGCATAAATTTGGATCCTGTATTTTAAAATTACTAATTATGTATTCTAAATAATTTTAGCATTTTGAATTATTTTTTCTAAAATTATTTACTATTTATTATAAATTAAATAGGGAAAAAACTGGCTATTTAAATTATAGCCAAATTGGCTTTCAATTATAGCCAAATCGGACCCAATTTCCAGCCTAATTTTACAATTAAAAAACCCCGACCCACACCCTATTAACTTATACCCAAACCCGGAACCCACCTAGCCTTTGGATCTCGACCGTTGATCTTTTAGATCAATGGTCCACATTATCACTTTCCTTTTTTAATCCAACAACCACCCAAACACTACCCCATTCTCTCTTTTGTACCATCCTCGAATTCTCTCATCCTATCTTCTCTCTCAGACACCCTTAAACCCTAATCACTGTCCACCTTTTTCGGCCACCTCCCTCGTCAGTAATCATGACCTCTCATCATCTTCTGGCCTCTACTTTACCCACGCTAGTTTGACACTACCCTGAGGTCCTCAGGTTAATCTGGAGTGGTTCAACTCCTACCCATGGTCTTTCACACCATTTTTCGGCCACCTCCGGGCGTTCGAGTAAGATCTATAACTTTTTCGGCTAAGACCGGTAACATTTTAAGGTTTTCTCATCTTCTCTGGGTTCTGTGAAACCATAACTCTTGAGATTTTTCAATTTTCTCTTAGATCTGTCTTAGATCTAGGTATATCCAGAGTTATCTTGCTATTTTCCCTTAAAGGTTTGCCAATTTTCTCAAAATGACTCTTCGTCTTCAAACTAGGGTTCGTAACCCCTTTTTAAAACGCTTTTCCTTCTAATTGTTGGTATTAATCTATGTTTTACTATGTTTAAATGATTTATTTTAGTTTTTCTTTTATCCGATTCATTATGTTGAAAACCCTAAATTCCTAGCTCTAATCCTGGGTTTCCGAGTGTGTTTTTGATAATATCTTCAACTAGTTTGTATGTTTCTCATGAACATTCTGTGATTCTGCGACCTTTACCCTATGTTTGCTTGTTAGGGTTTTTGACTTCGACTATTCCTGCCTATTATGTGTTTATTCCCAGAAAATTTGTGGTTATTTCCTCTCATCAGTACTATCCTTTCCTCAGAATCCCAGATTTATGTGATTCTTTTACCGTACTCTTGTTTGGGTTATATATGCTTCGCTCAGTTGTGATACTTTCCCTTGGTCAATGTTACCTTTAAATGGAATCCCCGATTCCTTGTGATTGGTATACCCCGTTCCCTACTGATTTTCAACCTCTAAATATTTTCTTGCCTTATTTTGTGGTTGATTATGCTATCAAATTGATTCTTAGACATTTTCAATAATTAGAATTTTTCGAACCTAGCCTCTATTACATGCTTTGTACTATGCTTATTTCCTTATGTATTATACTCCAGTCTCATGTAATCCCCTTCCTTATTTGTCACATGCTTTCTACCATTGGTAGATTACTCCCTTAATTAAGGGAGACTTGGCTGATTTTCGATTCTTAATTGATTCTATAGTTCTATAATTTCTTCTTGCCTTATTGACTTGACTTTCAAAGACTATTACATATACCCTCTTCTCTTTTCATTACACAGACAAACAATAACACTGTTCTGAACTCTCTCTTACACACATATATACTCTCTTGCTTCTCTTGCTATTTACTTGATACTCAGTTGGCTGCGAGCCAAAACTGAGTGATTACATTGCTTTACTACTCTATTGTTCTACTGCTCTACTGCTCTACACACTACTACTCTACTTCCCTTCATTGTACTACTTTTTCACTCCTCACTCTGCACTTATTCTCTCATTTTTTACTAGTATGTTTTCAGTTTAACTTACATCATCCAAAAGAATATGTCTTTATTTGTATTGCACTTGCTTTTGTTTCTCTTATGCTTCTACTTGTGGTTCTATTGTCTCCCTAGCAAATAGCATGCCTATTTTTCCATGTGATTACTCCTTCTCTGTAATTCAGCATGTCTACTGCTTTCTTACATTTTCCACTACTATTCTTCCCTACCCCTAACCCCCAATACATTATAAGAATGTGTTCGTGACACCTAGTTACTATGTGATCCTGAACCTTCCCCCTAAAACTAATGTGTAACTCTGTTTAGCACCCCTTAATCTAATGTTGTTAAGCTCCAGGCATGAACACTTTGTGATGGACTATTGCTGTGACTATTTAAGTTCTATAGTACTTCTCTGGTGTTAACCTGTGTGTAAATATTCTTTCGCAGATGAACTGCTTGTCCCCAATTCCTCCTTTCCCTATTTGTGTTTGAAGTACGTATGTTGATTTGGTTTTGAGATGCTGATTGTGCTGTTTCTTTTCTTCTTCAAACTGGTTTTCACTAAGGCAAACTCTTCTATTGCTTTCCAAAACTTATTTCAAACTAATCATTGTCAAAACTGTTTCCAACTCAAATCTTTTAAATCTATGTCAAGCACTCTCACATATACTCTTAGACCACTAGGTCCTGCCACTTTTGTGTGAGCCTTGCCTTGGGACCCTTGTGTTCCCTCTGAACTTGGACACATAAAAGCCGGCCTTTCCACACTTCACTTACTCTGTTTTGGCTATGAAATCTGGGTGTGTGCACTGCTCGGGATCCCTTGAGGTCCTTAGGGAACTCTGACACACCCATATATGAAAAAGGTTATGGAATAATCTTGGCACTTGAGGTGATTTATTACATAACTCAGGCAAGAAGTCCTAATCAAGTGCTGAAAGTCTGGGCCTGTTTCAGGCTCTCTATAGTGTAATTTTAACTTTTCTTATGTAATTCATTTCAGTATTGGTCTGTAATAATCTGTTGTAAACAAGTATTGGGGTTGGGCATCACTTTACGACTTAGAAATCCCGCTTTAGGCTAAATAACAACATGAACATAAAATTGTTGCTCATGAACATCTTGAAATCATGTCGTAGCTTTTTGGGCATTTAGAAATCACGCTTTAGGAATTTTGCATATCCTGAAATCATTTTTCATTTTTATATGTGCATGTTAGACACCTTGTTTTAGGTTCTCGTTCACACTCGCTCAGTCACACCTAGTTAAACTACTGATGCATGATAAAGGACACAAAACACTCTCATGTTTGATTATCCTGTTTAAGTGAAAATAATCACAAACCCTGCATGTCTTTGCAACATTTAGAACATCATGCTTTAGATAAAATAACTGCCAAACTATTTTTAATAATTTTGGTAACTGCTGTATATTATTTTACGCCTAGGCAAGCCTTAGGCAATCAACTTTAAAATAAAACTAGAACCGTCTTTGTGATTATTGTTTAACTATCAACATGTTAAAATTTTTAGGCAAGCCTGATTCAGACTTCTTCTCTGAGTAACGTAATAAATCTGATTCCGCTGTTATCACTTAGATACCATGCATAAGATCTGAATTTAGATCTTAATTGTGCATGAGTCATGCTGTTTATGTATACTATGTGTGGAGGTATATCTTAGCCTTTTATTTGTCTTCCATGCTCCCCTTTAATTGAAGTCCTATTTGTTTATTATGTGTCGCCTTAGTGTTTTACCTTTAAACTTGAGGGTCTGCCTAGAACCCCCCCTTTTTAGGATAGGAGTCCTAAATTCCTCTGAGACTGATAGGAATGGACGGGTAACAACATGCAATAGGGGTTGAGACCAATCCTCGCTTTAATTACCTTCACGGGCGCGGGAAAGGGTAGATATGGATATGATGACCGGTACATTAATACCACGTGTAGCCCCTCTTTGAGGAGTGTCATACCGGGTTTTGCATTAATGTGATCCATATTATAAACAAACCTAGAACACCCCTCTTTCATTCACGAATATGGTTAGATTGTAATTCTTTTCAAAATCTCTCTTTTTCACTAATTGTTTTTCAAACACTTGTGTATTTAAACTTAAATCATCGATTATTTGAGCCATACTTATTTATTTGCTAATTGTACAAATTCACAAAACTTGTTTGGTCAAAAACCTGACTAGTGGATCCTGAAGGGTGCCTAACACCTTCCCCTTAGGATAATTTCAAGCCCTTACCCTGTCTCTGGTTACAAAACATAGTTATAAATGAACCCTATAGGTGCCCTAACGCACGTTAAATTGTTAGGTGGAGACTCTTCCAAAATGAAAACCCCCTTTCCAAAAGGAAAAAGTTGTCCCGACCAAAATGTCATAAACCCGATTTCGCGAGAAAAAGGGGGCGCGACATGCATTACCCGTCCATTCCTTGTGGCCCTAGAGGTATTTTAGGACCACTAAATCTGGGTAGTTCTAGAAAACCCCTAAGGTGCATAAAAGGAGAAAATTCTAGGCGACAGGCAAGAACAATTAGGACTGGATATAAAGAAGTTAGAGGCTCACAATTACCTCCTCAAGCATATCACATAAGTGCACGTCTTCAAATAACATTCAAACACTTAAGAAAACAAATCCTAGAACATGATATCTAAGTGAGCATAAGTATAAAGTACTGATTAGAATTGTTAAATCTAAACAACTTCAAGTAGTAGAAAATAGTTTCAGAATTATAAAATTTAAAAATGCCCTACAGGCTTGCCTAACACAGAATAGTGATGTCCCAAAAGCTGAATAACTACGTTGATATAGTAAAATAATCAACAGATTTTAAAAATGGACTTTGGATTCCTATAGGCATGCTCTCTAATGGTAGATTAGGGCATTATTTGAAAGTATTCATTTCATGAAAACAAATCTCTTATTAGGCCATCTTCGACGTAAACTAATCATGAATTGAACTGATTTATTCAAACTGATTTTAGATTAATAGGCAGAATTTCTGATGCTGTTCCTTATGGGCATGATATCTAGTTATTAAGAGCTGACATTAGAAACTTATAAGCATGATTCCTAGATGTAAATACCCAGAAACATGAACTTGATCACATTCTTAAGTATGGTATCTATTTGATTGTAAAGCCTATAGACATGATTTCTATTATTTCGAACCATTTAACCCAATTGGAATGATTTATAGCATGGCGAGACAAACATAGCAAATATATAAAATCTTATAGGAATGGTTTCTAACATAGTAGAGCGGACATAGCAAATATAAGATCCTATAGGTATGGTTTCTACCCATGTTACCCCACAAATATGTAACTACCCATCCCTTTTCTACTAATCACCCCAATATTTGTTTACAAATAACTAAAAACCAGATGAATGAATTACATAGATAAAGTAAAAAGAAAAAGTTACATGATAGGGAGACTGAAGCAGGCCCAAGTGATTTCCCAAACCTTCAATAGCCTCAAATGCCAATTTCATAGACAATATCATTGTCTAGGTGCGTTAGAGTTTCCTAAGGATCTCAAGGATCCCGGGCATTGCTCACACCTAGACTTTGTAACCAAATTGAGTAAGTGCAGTGTGGAAGGGCCAGCCTCAGTGTGCCAGAGTTCAGAAGGTTCTCAAAAGAATCCTAGGGTAGTAAACATATTGGGGGGGGGGAGGGGTAGAGCCTAGGATTTAAGAATTGAGTGAGAGTGTTTGACATAGTTTGAAAGGATTTTAGTAAGAAAACAGTGTTAAAAAGGAGACTTAGTTGAAATAATTTTGTAAACAAGAGAGTTGTTTGGTAAACAACTTTTGAAAATAGTGGTGTAATTAAACAAACAACAGGTCAGTCAAACAAGTTTAGCTATACTCAAAGAACAGTCCTTCACATAGGGGAATGGAAATTGGGGACACATAAAACATATAGTATCGGGAGCATAAAAGTTCTTGTGGGGTTTAAGGGATTATAGGATAGATATTGGTACTTCAGAAACAATCATAGAATCAGCCATTTAACTGACAGATCAGCTTGCATATCAGGACTGGATAACAAGTAGATAAGCGTCCAAAGCAGGGTAGAGTCATGTTGAGACAGACTACTGGGGGTGGGGTGGGGTGGGGTGGGGTAGAACATGTCTGAAAGGCCCTAAGAAGGTTAAACTAGCATGCTAGATGAAGCAGTAATGTAAACATGTCAATTTCATGTGGAACAACAGAACCATAGATAGAAACAAATTAGAAACATGATAAACTGAAGTAGTAAAAGAAACATATTGGTTTTGAGACTTGAATTGAAATCAGAACATACCAGTAGAAAGATAGTAAACACAAAGTGAGGAATAAGAAAGTGCAATAGTTAGCCTTGGCTTGCAGTCGGCTAACTCAGAATAATAGCAAGTAACCAAAGAGATAGAGCAGAAATGTTTTGAGTATGAGAGAGCTTTGAACCAATGTGTTCATGTGTTGTATTAGTGAAAAGAGCATGGTATTTATAGTTTTGAAAACATGCAAAAAATAAGGCAAGAATCAAAGTTCAGCAATAATTATGAAACCATGTACTAATTAGAATCAAATTAATGCAAGTAATCCCTTAATTAAGGGGTATTTAACCAACGGTAATGGACATAAAATGTTTAAGGAAAGAAATCAAGTAAGGCATTAGGTACAAAATAGATAATTAGGGGTAAATACATGAGGGTTAAATTAAGGAAACAGTTAGTGAATAATCAGCAATAACACGGTTAACCCAAATAAGGTAAGAAAACTAAATAAGGTTGCAGAATATAGAAATAATTGAGAATTAGCATATAGCAAATCAATGAATCAAGGACTCAAAATTACCGATTTAAGGAGAATAACATAGGTTCCCATGAATAAACAAATAATGCAAGTTCAAACAGGAAGAATCGAAGGTCTAGAGGAAAGTTTTCAAGTCAAGCCAAGAAACAGGGAACTCAGAATCAATAAAGAGAGAGTCATGAGTCAATGTTTTAGCATATAAATAGAGTAAGATAAGCATAACTATACATAGCAAACATGAAGGTTAAACATTACTGATAGAAAGAGGCGAGTCTTGAACAGTTAAGATGAACACAAGCACATAGAGTTGATGTAAGCTAGGCTAAGAAACTCAGTGGAAATATATTCGAGGCAAGATAGTCACAGAAACTTAAACAAGAACCGGTCAGTCATGCTGATACACAGAACCAAATGAAGAAACCTAGAAAATTAGGGCTTTCAACTAGACGAGTTAAAGATGTAATAAACTCATAGAATCAGTTAAAATAATGCAAGAAATAGAAGTTTTTACATAAAGAATCAGTTAAACAAGGTTTTTAAAAGAAGTTCCGAAAACCCTAGTTTTTGAAGGAGGCAAAAAATATTCAAAATCAACAATTCTTGTAAAGAATCTCAAGGATAGTGTAAAACACTGAATAAACAAACTCAAATCGTCCTAGGTCTGTACAGATCTCGGAGGTATAGAAAATAGATTAGGCTTTCGAAGGAAATCCACATAGAGATGAAGAACATGCTTAGAAAACTCAAGGATCATTGCAAATATAGCATGATTTTTGATCATAGGCTAAAAACTCGTGTTTTAGTCGTTGTAACAACACTTTAATTACTGCATTTTACAAATGTTTGAGCTTAAATGATTATGAATTATACTAAATTCATGATTTATGCCTTGCAGGAAGAGTTTCCAACTTAAGAATTAATTCGGGATGAATTTGAGTAATTTGAGGCTTTGAAGTCTGAGTAAAAGCTAAATAAATCAAGTTGGAATCAAGTTGAGTAAAATGCCCATAACTTTTTGTGCAGAACTCCGTTTGGGCTCCATAATATATTGATGGAAAGCTATTTAAAAGGGCTACAACTTTCATTTTTTGCATTTTACCGAATTTCCATTAGCGCGGGCATTAGCGCGCCCGCGCTAGTTTAGCGCGAGTTGAGGCAGAAGGAAACTCCATTAGCGCGGGCATTAGCGCGGGTTTAGCGCGCCCGCGCTAATCCAGTCCGGGAAATCAATTATTAAGGGGTAAAATTGTCAATATGAAAGGTATCCACTCAACTAACATTAATTAAAGCTCCATTATTGAGTTAGATCAGATTTGGAGGGGGATCTTGAGAGAAAATCCATTGAAGACTCTTGGAGCTAAGGAGGAGAAGGAAAAATACTACCTTGAAGCAAGATTTAAAAGAGTTTTCTTCAAACTTTCTTTTAGTTACTTGTTCATATTATGTTTAAGATTATTATTGTTGAGTTTTGTATGAACATGAGTGGCTAAAACATCTATTATTCTGGGGTTGTGATGTAGCCATAAATATTGTGGTTTGAAATTAACTTGATCTTGATTATAATTCATTCGTATATGGTTGTTTCTTTAATTCTATGTTTAATTGCTTAATTGTTTGGCCAGCAGTTAAGTTCTATTTACTATCTATGCTATGCTTGGAAAAGCCATGTTTAGATTAGAGAAGAATTAAAGAGAGCATGATCTTAACCCTCAAGGGGAGCGGATTTGTGGTTAGGATAGGAATATACCTAATCACCTTGCTTAATTAAATGTCGTGATTTTACTGCATTTTTAATAGATTAATTTCATAGGAATATAGACGTTGATCTATTAAGAATAGGTGATTAGTACTTCGGGAGAAGGCTATGAGAGCATTTATCGACTAATTAACAACCATGAGTGAATTATATGAAAGGGATAGTTAGTTAAAACACAATACAATTGGTGAATAAATCACAACCCTGGAATATTTGTCTCTATTAATTGCACACAACAATCAACTTGATACTTGATAATTTTAGTTGTTATTTAAGATTATAATTAGCATAATTAAACATCTTGAATTCGAATTTGGCTTGACGGAATAACAATATTGGTGTATTAGTGAGTAGTAGATATAAGTTTCTGTGGGTTCGACACTCAACTTATCACTTTATTACTTGTGCGACCACGTATACTTGCGTGTGCATTTGGGACCAACACGTTTTTGGCGCCATTGCCGGGGAACTTAATATTAACTACTTGCTAGTTTATCCTTTAATTGTTTATTTCATCAAATCTAAGGCGATTATTTTGTTGCTCTCATCTCTGGAACTTTGATTGAATGCGTAGGATCCGAAGCCAGGACCGACTTCAAGGCTTTGATCCGGAACCCGAGAGAACATTTCGCAGGAGGTTGAGAGAAGCAAGGGATACGAATAATATTCAGGCACTTGTTCAACTACCTATGGACATGGCAGAAGAGCAACCCATGGCTGTTCAGGAGGTGGCGATGCCAAGCATTGCTAATGTTACCTCCAGTATAGT
>MU762511.1:66895-80580 GCA_026770625.1 Nicotiana glauca
CTTGACGGAATAACAATATTGGTGTATTAGTGAGTAGTAGATATAAGTTTCTGTGGGTTCGACACTCAACTTATCACTTTATTACTTGTACGACCACGTATACTTGCGTGTGCGTTTGGGACCAACAAGTTTTTGGCACCGATCCACAAATACCACTTTTGCGGGTACAAACCGACCCATATCATTTATCATGTATCATTGTTGCGGTGCGCAACCCGATCCTCATATGTTATTGTTGCGGCGTGCAACCCGATCCTCAGTATCATTGTCGCGGCGCGAAACTCGATCCATATTATTCAACAGTCTGACTCCCCAAACAACAGTTACAATTAAGGGGCATAAAAATAAGCAAATATTTGATGAAATCCTGGCAAGGGAGAGAATCCAACAAGTTCAACCAAACATCCCGACAAGGGAATAATCAACAACGCTTTCTCTTTCTTACTTTTCTTCTGTTATAGTCCACTCTACCATTTTGATCCAACCCTCCCAAGAATCAAGTCATTTCGTATACTTTCAATATTTGTATCACAATTCGATCCAATGCTTCTAGGTATCAAATAATCATATCACCGTTCACATATTATTCACAATACATAGAATCCTCCAATAAGCACAGAATTCACAACCAATTCATGATAATCACTTTATAAGGACTCACGGTCATGCTAGACACCAATGTATAGATAGTCATCACCATGCTACATCGTACTCGATCACATAGCAATTAGCAGCAAGACTCAACTCCTATTCCCTCAAGCTAGGGTTAAACCAAACACTTACCTCAAAGCCTTGAAATCCACTTAATCCTCAACTATCGCTTTACCTTGCGGTTCCACCTCCAATTCGCTCGCGTCTAATCACAAATTGCTCAATTACTTTAATAAACACTATATGAATCAATTTGAATGCATAAGAATGAATTTCCCAAGTTTTTCCCAAAAATTCCAAAATCACCCCTGGGCCCACTTGGTCAAAACCCGAGGTTCGAAACAAAACCCGATTACTCATTCCACCACGAATTCAAATATGTAATTTGTTTTGAAATCGGACCCCAAATCGAGGTCCAACTCCCCAATCTATAGAAAACCTAGGTTCTACCCAAAAACCCCAATTTCACCCATCAAAATCCTTGATTTTAAGTGGAAAACATGTTTAATGATGTTAAATATTGAAAGAATTGAGTAAAAATCAACTTACAATTGATTTGGGATGAAGTTTGCTCTTGAAAAATTGCCTATGGTGTTTGGGTTTTGAAAGAATGGTGAAAAGTGATGAAAATTCGACTAAGTATAAAATTTGCTGGGCCTCGGATATGGGAATTGCGAACCTTAGTTTGAAATTTCGAACTCCCCTCAACTACACAGGGTTCGCATTTGCGACCATGCAAGTCGCATTTGCGACTACCCAGTTTTGGGAAATGCAAGCTAAACGATCGCATTTGCGATCAACAGGTGAGCCTCTCTTATTTCGCTATTGCGATCCAGGATCACATTTGTGATATCGCAATTGCGAGTGATCCTTCGCAAATGCGAAGATCACAGGTCTGAGCATACTAGATTTTTACAAGTTCAAAAATGCAATGCGTGGCCTATCCGAAACTCACCCGAGCCCTCGGGGCTCCAAACCAATTATGCACACAATCTCAAAAATATCCTACGGACTTACCCGTGTGATCAAATCGCCAAAATAACATCATATACAACGAATTAAACCTCAAAATTCATAATTCCTTCCAAGTTTTCATAAAATATAAAATTTCCATTTCAAGTCCGATACACGTCAAACGACGTCCGTTTTCAACCAAACTTTTCATAAAACGCTTAAACCATATATAAGACTTGTACCGGGTATCGGAACCAAAATACGAGCCCGATACCACAGTCTTTTAATCAATTTTCATTTCCTTTTTCCTTAATAATTTCAGAAAAATAATTTCACAGAAAAATTCTTTCCTCGGGCTCTAGACCTCGGAATTCGACTCCGGCACATGTCCGAGTCCCATATTTTTCTATGGACCTTCCGGGACTGTCCAATCTCGGGTCCGGGTCCGTTTATCCAAAATGTTGACCAAAGTGAACTTTAATCATTTAATATCAAAATTCATCATTTTTTACATAGAATTCATATTTAAGCCTTCCGGCTACACGCTCGGACTGCGCACGCAAATCAAGGCAAGTAAAAATAAGTTTTTCAAGACCTTAGAAGCACTGAGTGGATGAGGAAATAGGTGATGACCCTTTGGGTCGTCACATCCTTTACCTCTAAAATAACCGTTCCTCCTTGAACAGACAAAAGAAAGAAGTACCTGAGTCGGGAAACAGATGTGGATAACGGCTCCGCATATCAGACTCGGATTCCTAGGTCGAGGCCTCAGGGGGCTGACCTATCCACTAAACACGAATAGAGGGAAAACTCCTAGATCTCAACTGACGAACCTGCTGGTCTAGGATAGCTACTGTCTCCTCATCATAAGATAAATCCTTGTCCAACTGGACAGTGCTAAAGTCTAACACATAGGTAGGATCGCCGTGATACCTCCGAAGCATAGACACATGAAAAACTGGATGCATGGCTGATAAGCTAGGTGGCAATGCAAGTCTATAAGCCACCTCTCCTAATCGATCAAGAATCTCAAATAGACTAATGTACCTAGGGCTAAGCTTGCCCTTCTTTCTGAACCTCATCAAGCCCTTCATAGGCGACACCCGGAGTAATACCCGCTCACCAACCATAAAAGCTATATCTCGGACCTTACGGTCTGCATAACTCTTCTGCCTAGACTAAGATGAACGAAGCCTCTCTTGAATGATCTTGACCTTATCTAAGGCCTCCTGAACTAAGTTTGTACCTAATAACCGAGCCTCTCTCGGCTCAAACCATCCGACTGGAGACCGACATCGCCTACCATACAACGCCTCATATGGGGCTATCTGAATGCTGGACTGGTAGCTGTTGTTGTAGGTGAACTCTGCTAAAGGCAAAAACTGGTCCCACGAGCCTCCAAAATCAATGACACAAGCTCGGAGCATATCCTCCAAAATCAGTATAGTCCACTCGAACTGACTGTCCGTCTGAGGATGGAATGCTATGCTCAACTGAACCTGGGTGCCCAACTCTTGCTGAAATGCTCTCCAGAAATGCGAGGTAAACTGTGTACCTCAATCCGAAATGATGGATACTGGCACACCATGAAGGCGGACAATCTCCTGGATATAAATCTCAGCTAACCTCTTGGATGAATAGGAGACTGCCAATGGAATGAAATGCGCCAACTTGATCAGCCTATCAACAACGACCCAAATAGCATCAAACTTCTTCCGAGTCAACGAAAGTCCAGTAACCAAATCCATGGTAATCCTCTCCCACTTCCACTCGGGGAGCTCAATCCTCTAAAACAAACCACCTGGCCTCTGACGCTCATACTTGACCTGCTGACAGTTCAAACACTGAGCCACATACGTAACAATATCCTTCTTCATCCTATGCCACCAATAATGCTGCCGCAAGTCCTGATACATCTTCGCGACACTCGGGTGAATAGAAATCGAGAAATATGGGCTTTCGCTAAGATCAACTCTCAAATCCCATCAACTTGGGCACACAAACTCGCCCCTGCAATCTCAAAACACTATCATCTTCTAAGGTCACCTTCGTGGCACCCCCATGCTGCACCGTGTCTCTCAAGACACACAAATGGGGATCATCAAACTGTCGATCGCGGATACGCACCAATAGAGAAAAATGAGCGACCGTGCAAGCTAACACTCTGCTAGGCTCAGAAATATCTAATCTCACCAATCGATTGGCCAAAGACTGAACATCTAAAGCAAGCGGTCTCTGGCTGGCCGGAATATAAGCAAGACTACCCTTGCTGGCGGACTTCCTACTCAATGCATCGGCCATCACATTGGCCTTACCCGGGTGATACAAGATAATAACATCATAATCTTTCAACAACTCTAACCACCTTCGCTACCTCACATTCAACTCCTTCTGCTTGAACAGGCACTGAAGGCTCTTGTGATCCGTGTACACCTCACACGTCACACCATATAGATAATGCTTCCAAATCTTCAAATCATGAACAATAGCTGCCAACTCTAGATCATGAATCGGATAATTCTTCTCGTGGATCTTCAACTGTCTTGAAGCATAGGCAATGACTTTGCCATCCTGCATCAATACTGCACCAAGACCGATATGTGAAGCATCACAATAAACTGTGTAAGGCCCTGAACCCGTGGGCAAAACCAATACCAGTGCCATGGTCAGAGCTGTCTTGAGCTTCTGAAAACTCACCTAACACTCATCGGACCATCTGAACTGGACACCCTTTTGGGTCAATCTGGTTATCGGGGCTGTAATAGACGAAAATCCCTCCGCAAACCGACGGTAATAACCTGCTAACCCCAAGAAACTCTAAATCTTGGTGGCTAAAGCTGGTCGAGGCCAATTCTTGACTGCCTCAATCTTCTTCGGGTCCACCTAAATACCCTCTGCTGATACAATATGACCCAGAAATGCAACCGAACTCAACCAGAACTCGCACTTCGAAAACTTAGCATATAACTGACGATCCTTCAAAGTCTGAAGAACCACTCTGAGGTGCTGCTCGTGCTCTTCCTGGCTGCGGGAGTACACCAGAATATCATCAATAAAGACTATCATGAATAAGTCTAGATATGGCCTGAACACTCGGTTTATCAACTCCATAAATGTTGCTGGGGCATTGGTCAACCTAAATGACATGACTAAAAACTCATAGTGCCCATACCGAGTGCGGAATGCTGTCTTAGAGACATCAAACGCCCTAATCCTCAACTGATGGTAGCCAGATCTCAAGCCTATCTTTGAAAACACCTTTGCTCCCTAAAGCTGGTCAAACAAATCATCAATCCTCGGCAGTGGGTACTTGTTCTTTATCGTCACTTTGTTCAATTGCCGGTAATCAATACACATCCGTATCGAACCATCATTCTTCTTCACAAATAACACTGGTGCACCCCAAGGAGAAATACTAGGCTTGATAAAACCCTTCTCTATTAAATCCTGTAACTGGTCCTTTAACTCTTTCAACTCTGACGGGGCCATGCAATACGGCAGAATAGAAATGGGCTGCGTGCCCGGAGCCAGATCAATACAGAAATCAATATCCCTATCGGGCGGCATACCCGGTAGGTCTGAAAAGAAAACCTCGGAGAACTCTCGAACAATAGGAATAGAGTCAATAGAAGAAACCTCTGCACTGGAGTTGCGAACATACGCCAGATAAGCTAAACACCCCTTCTCGACCATGTGTCGAGCCTTAACATATGAAATAACACTGCAGGTGGCATGACCTGGGGTCCCTCTCCACTCTACTCGGGGCAATTCTGGCAAAGCCAAGGTCATGGTCTTGGCGTGATAATCCAAGATAGCATGATATGGGGACAACCAATCCATCCCTAATATAACGTCGAAATCTACCATATCTAAAAGCAATAAATCAACACGGGTCTCAAGACCCTCAAACACAACCACACAGGAATGATGCACCCAGTCGACTACTATGGAGTCACCCACTGGTGTAGATACATAAACAGGAATGTCCAAAGCATAACTAGACATAGCCAGGTAGGGTGCAAAATAGGACGACACATATGAATATGTAGACCCAGGGTTAAATAGCAATGATGCATCTCTATCACAAACTATAATAGTACCTGTAATAACTGCATCTGACGACTCAGCCTCTGGTCTGGCTAGCAAAGCATAAAACCGGGGCTCTGCCCCACCTCTCTGAACCATGTCTCTGGGACGATCGACTACCGGCTGACCCCTACCTCTCGCAGTCCGGCCTCCACCTCTACGTTCTCGACCTCTACCTCTATGATCCCTACCCCCGCCCCTGGCTGGCTGTGTAGGCTGTGGGTCACTTGGTGCCTGAATCATGGGGCGAGGAACCTGCTGCTGCGACTGTGTACCCCTCAATCTCGGGCAAGCTCTCCTGATGTGACCATACTCACTACACTCATAACATCCCTCCGCATGATGAAACTGGCCCTAACGACCTAAATGACCTCCACAAAAACTCTGAAGAGGCGGTGCACTGATGGGAGCTGGCGGTCCACTGAGTGACTACTAATCGGAAAAATGCCCACGAAAACCACGATCACCTGGGGCACCCTGCGAAACCTGGAGGGCTGACTGAAAGGGCTTGGAAGGCTGACCCCTATCATAAGAATCCCTACCTCCAGATAAGGCACCACAGAATCGACTTGAGTGATGGGGTCTCTTGTCTGTCCTATGACTATCCCCTGTGGCAGAACCATCTCGATCCTCCAGGCCACATTGGCCGCCTCCTGAAAAGTAATGTCACCACCCGCCTCTCTGGCCATCTGAAGATGAATGGGCTGGATCAAACCATTAATAAATCTCCTTACCCTCTCCCTCTCAGTAGGGAGTATGACGAGGGCATGGCGAGCTAGATCGATAAATCGGGTCTCATACTGAGTGACAGTCATAGACCCCTGCTAGAGGTGCTCAAACTACCTTCGATAAGCATCCCTCTGAGTAACGGGAAGAAACCTTTCTAGAAATAACTCTAAAAAATGATCCCAAGTCAAAGGCGGCGACCCTGCTGGTCTGGCTAAACAGTAATCCCTCCACCAAGTTTTGGCGGATCCAAATAGACGAAAAGCCATAAAATCAACTCCATTGGACTCCACAATGCCTATGTTCCGAAGAACCTCGTGGCAGCTATAAAAGAAATCCCGGGGGTCCTCAGAAGAAGCTCCGCTAAATGTAGCAGTGAAGAGCTTGGTGAACCTGTAGAGACTCCACAAAGCATCTGCGATCATAGCCGCTCCATCACCGGCTTGTGCAACTACCCCCGGCTAAACTGCCACAGCTGGCTGAACCGGTGGAATCTGAGTATGGGGAGCTACCTGCTTCGGAGTATGTGCAGCAGGAGTCTGGGCTCCTCCTCTAGTCTAGGAAGTGGCTGGTGCCACATGAAGCAATGTTGCTCGGGTGACACTCTCCATGAGGCCAACCAACCGGACCAAGGCATCCTGAAGAACTGGGGTAGCAATAAACCCCTCTGGGACATGAGCTGACCCACCGGAACTGTTTGGGATAGGGCCGGAACCTCCTTGTCAAGGTCAACCTGAGGCTCCGCCACTGGTGGTGCTACTGGTGGCTAGGCTCTGCCCTACCTTGGCCCCTAGCATGGTCACGTCCTCTGCCCCTAGCGGGAGCTGCCTGGGGCTCGGACTGCTGATTGGTGGATGAGGAAGCACGTGTTCTCGCCATCTGCAAAAGAACAGAGTAGAAATTCAATCAGCATTGAGAAACCAAATCGCATGACAAGAAAGAACAAATGAGAGATTTTTCCTAACTCAATAGCCCCTGGGGAGCGAGTACAGACGTCTCCATACCGACCCCTCAAACTCTACTAAGTTTTTCCGTGAGTTATGAGACCTATGTAACCTAGTGCTTGATACCAACTTATCACGACCCAGACTTTTCCCACCATCGGGATCGTGATGGCGCCTACTCGTGGTAGCTAGGCAAGCCAACTTATTTACCTTTTCATTAATAAATAAATCTGTCAATAATTTATAGCATCACTAAGAAATATAGAATTCAATAATAATAATAATAATAATAACAATAATAATAATAATAATAATAATAACAATAATAACAATAATAACAATAATAATAATAATAATGATAATAATATCGGATGTCTAATTTATAAGTCTGAATCAAACGCGGAATAGTCAATAATAGCCTCTACCCAAGATTTGGTGTCACATTACTCACGAACCACTAAGAATATACTAAATACAAAGGTCTGAAAGAAACATAAAAGTTGTCTGTCTCAAAACAAGGAGACAACAGTCTAAAACAGAACATAAGGAAGAGACGCCGGGCCTGCGGACGCCTGCAAGTCTACCTCGGTCTCGTAAAATGGAAGCCTACTCCCGCACTAATGTTGCTGCTGCTCCTCAAAATCTGGATCTGTGCAAAAATGCACACAAGTGTAGCATCAGCACAACCGACCCCATGTGCTGGTAAGTGTCTAGCCTAACCCCGGTTAAGTAGTGACGAGGCTAGCCCAGACACCACATAAACCTGTGCAGTTATAAATATACAATGGAAACGAAATACCAAACAACTAACAATATGGGGGGGAAACATGCTATGTGGAGATAATAATAGTAACAGTAATCCCGAGTAACAAACTAAAGCAACTTAGATTCACAATGAACAATGAATCAATACTCAATATAAACGCATGGTATCAATAACTATTGCGGCGTGCAACCCGATCCATAATTACCATTGTTGCGGCGTGCAACCCGATCCACATTTGCTGGTGTTCTTCAGTTTTGTAGCATGCCTCATACCTCGCAAATGCGGGATCAAGCTTCACATTTGCTAGCACTGCTTAGCTTGCATTTGTGAGCTTCTCATCGAAAATGCGAAGACAAGCTGGGCCAACCTAAGTTCGCAATTGCGAACAATCCTTCGCATTTGCGATAGGGACAGGGGTAAGGTAGACTTCGCATTTGCGACCAATTGATCGCAATTGTGATTAGCTCAGCTTGCAATTGAACGTATTCCTTCACTTTTGCGAAGGAAGCAGGAGTGTGAAATGGACTTAGACGGGATTTTTCATCCATTCTTCAAATTTTCAAAAGCTAAAACACAGGAGGCTTTTTTCCAAAGGCCATTTCTTCCCCAAATCATAGGTAAGTGATTCTAAACTAATTTCTTTCAATGTTTCACTTCATTTTAAAATATTTCATCCTAGAATCTATGATTTTCATGGTAGAATTATCACGACCCGGATTCTTCCCACCATCGGGATCGTGATGGCGCGTACTCGTGGTAGCTAGGCAAGCCAACTTATTTACCTTTTCATTAATAAAAAAATCTGTCAATAATTTATAGCATCACTAAGAAATATAGAATTCAATAATAATAATAATAATAATAATAATAATAATAATAATAATGATAATAATAGCAGAAGTCTAATTTATAAGTCTGAATCAAACGAGGAATAGTCAATAATAGCCTTTACCCAAGATTTGGTGTCACATTACTCACGAACCACTAAGAATATACTAAATACAAAGGTCTGAAAGAAACATAAAAGATGTCTATCTCGAAACAAGGAGGAAACAGTCTAAAAGAGAACATAAGGAAGAGACGCCGGGCCTGCGGACGCCTGCAAGTCTACCTCGGTCTCGTAAAATGGAAGCCTACTCCCGCACTAATGCTACTGCTACTCCTCAAAATCTGGACCTGTGCAAAAATGCACACAAGTGTAGCATCAGCACAACCGACCCCATGTACTGGTAAGTGTCTAGCCTAACCCCGGCGAAGTAGTGACAAGGCTAGACCGGACACCACATAAACTTATGCAATTATAAATATACAACAGACACGAAATACCAAAAAACTAACAATATGGGGGGGGGGAACATGATATGGGGAGATAACAATAGTAACAGTAATCCCGAGTAACAACTAAAGCAGTGTAGATTCACAATGAACAAGGAATAAATACTCAATATAAATGCATGGTATCAATAACTGTTGCGGCGTGCAACCCGACCCATAATTACTATTGTTGCGGCGTGCAACCCGATCCTCAATATTATTGTTGCAGCGCGCAACCCGATCCATATCATTCAACAGTCTGACTCCCCAAATAACAGTCACAATTAAGGGGCATAAAAATAAGCAAATATTTGATGAAATCCCGGCAAGGCAGAGAATCCAACAAGTTCAGCCAAACATCCCGACAAGGGAATAATCAACAACGCTTTCTCTTTCTTATTTTTCTTCTGTTATAGTCCACTCTACTATTTTGAGCAAACGCTCCCAAGAATCAAGTCATTTCATATACTTTCAATATTCGTATCACAATTCGAGCCAATGCTTCTAGGTATCAAATAATCATATCACCGTTCACATATTATTCACAACATACAGAATCCTCTAATAAGCACATAATTCACAACCAATTCATGATAATCACATTATAAGGACTCACGGTCATGCTAGACACCAATATATAGATACTCGTCACCATGCCTATACATCGTACTCGATCACATAGCAATTAGCAACATGACTCAACTCCTATTCCCTCAAGCTAGGGTTAAACCAAGCACTTACCTCAAAGCCTTGAAGTCCACTTAATACTCAACTATCGCTTTAGCTCGCGGTTCCACCTCCAATTCGCTCGAATCTAATCAAAAATTGCTTAATTACTTTAATAAACACTATATGAATCAATTTGAATGCATAAGAATGAATTTCCCAAGTTTTTCCCAAAAATTCCAAAATTGCCCCCGGGCCCACGTGGTCAAAACCCGAGGTTCAAACCAAAACCCGGTTACCCTTTCCCCCACAAATTCAAATATGTAATTTGTTTTGAAATCGGACCCCAAATCAAGGTCCAAATCCCCAATTTCTAGAAAACCTAGGTTCTACCCAAAAACCCAAATTTCAACCATGAAAATCCTTGATTTTAAGTGGAAAACATGTTTAATGATGTTAAAGATTGAAAGAATTGAGTAAAAATAAATTACAATTGATTTGGGATGAAGTTTGCTTTTAAAAAATCGCCTATGGTGTTTGAGTTTTGAAAGAATGGTGAAAAGTGATGAAAATTCGACTAAGTATAAAATTTGCTGGCCTCGGATATGGGAATTGCGAACCTTAGTTCGCATTTGCGAACTCCCCTCAACTACACAGGGTTTGCATTTGCGACCATGCAATTCGCATTTGCGACTGCCCAGTTTTTGGAAATGCGAACTAAACGATCGCATTTGCGATCAACAGGTGAGCCTCCCTTATTTTGCAATTGCGATCCAGGATCGCATTTGCGATATCGCAATTGCGAGTGATCCTTCGCAAATGCAAAGATCACAGGTCTGAGCATACCAGATTTTTACAAGTTCAAAAATGCAATGCGTGGCCTATCCGAAACTCACCCGAGCCCTCAGGGCTCCAAACCAATTATGCACACAACCTCAAAAACATCCTACGGACTTACCCGTACGATCAAATCGCAAAAATTACATCATATACAATGAATTAAACCTCAAAATTCATAATTCCTTCCAAGTTTTCATAAAACATAAAATTTCCATTTCAAGTCCGAAACACGTCAAAAGACGTTCGTTTTCAACCAAACTTTACAGAAAGCACTTAAACCATATATAAGACTTGTACCGGGTGTCAGAACCAAAATACGAGACTGATACCACAGTATTTTAATCAATTTTCATTTTCTTTTTCCTTAATAATTTCAAAAAAATAATTTCACGGAAAAATTCTTTCCTCGAGCTCTAGACCTCGAAATTCGACTCTGGCACATGCCCGAGTCCCACATTTTTCTACGGACCTTCCGGAACTGTACAATCTCGGGTCCGGGTCCGTTTACCCAAAATATTGACCAAAGTCAACTTTAATCATATTAACATCAAAATTCATCATTTTTCTCACAGAATTCATATTTAATCCTTCCGGCTACACGCCCGGACTGCGCACGTAAAAATGAGGTTTTCAAGACCTTGGAAGCACGAAGTGGATGAGGAAATAGGTGATGACCCTTTGGGTTGTCACAAGAATTGGATTATTTTAGTAGAAGCTAGGGATTTCAAAATTTGGGGATTTAGACGTCAAATTGAGGTTAGATTCCAAAACCAATTATATATCTGGGCTCGGGGGTGAATGGATAATTAGGATTTGGTCTGAATTTCGGGTTTGGACCAAGCGGGCAAGGGTGTTGACTTTTTAAAAAATGGCTTAAATTGAATTCCTTGCAATTGTGGGTAGTTCCTAAGGCTTATATTCAATTGTTTGGTTGGTAATTAGCAAGATTATATGGGTCCAGAGGCTTGTGTGAAGGGAAAAGTGGTGATTGAGCTTTAAGTTGGCCGTTGGAGCAAGGTAAGTCTTGTGTCTGACCTTAACTTGAGATATTAGGCATTGTTGCATATTTGCTATGTGTTTGGTTGTTGAATATAATTTATAGGTGAGGTGTTTAGTACCTATGCGTTGTTTTCGAGTCATAGCGTGAGGGTGAGTCTTATTCTTGTCATTGTGGTATTCTTTAATCATATTGTTCATGCTTAGACTAGTTATTCTTTATGTTGAGAAACTCTTATCATGTTTTATGGAATTTGAACGACCTTTCTAGAGCCACGGAACTCGAAAATACCTAACACCTTCTTTGTCATGACCCAAAATCCACTATGGCTCGTGGTGGCGCCGGACATCTTTGTCAGGCCAGCCAACTAAATCATCAATTAATTCCTCTTTTAATACTTTAGAAAATCTACGATTTTCCTTCTATTCTCATAGATAAAAGTTCACATCTTAAATTCAAATTTAAATAATAATAATTAGAACAAATTCGTTAAAAAACCATCCCAGAAACCCGGTGTCACAAGTGCACGAGCAACTACTAGCAATGATATAAATACAACACAACACCTGTCCGGAATACAATGGACAGAAGGGAAATGCAATTACTATGAAGGGACTTTAAAAGCTGCGGGCCGCCTTGATTACTGCAACTCCCCTAGTCCCCGAATTGTCCGTGCTGCTGCGCCCAGTAGGCCGCTAAAGTATCATGTACCTGTGCAACAAAAATGCACATAAGTGCAGTATGAGTACGTAATCAACGTGTACTCAGTGAGTATCCCGCCTAATCCCGTAGGGGTAGAGACGAGATGGCCTACTTCGACACTCACTAGAGGTCCATTATCAATATTCTATAAGTGTGTGAATAATCATGGACTTATATAGAAGTCTTAACTGTGAAGCCAAATAAACAGGTGAACACCTTCAACAATAAATCAAGGGCTTCTAAAGTCTGTTCTATATTATCTTATCAGTTCATATCAAGCCACGTGGGGCCAATTCCACATTTTACCATTTTCAAGTAACAGATAAACATGCACAAATCATGCTGAGGTCGACGGCCCGCTCCAACAGAAATAAATGTGCACTTGCCGAGGGTCGACGACGCGCTTATAGATGCATCTATTAATCTGCCGAGGCATTCGACCTGGTCCAAAATAAATATACACAGACAGACAATTAGTCAAGAATTCAACGTGGAGCAATTACCCAAATAAGCCAATTCTCTGTTTAACGATTCAGGAAATGATGTTTAATCTCCTTTTAAATTTATTTACTAATCAAAGATGATTTTAACAATCCAAGTCATCAATGAGTTCATAATTTATTCAAGTATAACATGCTTTTGGGTCCTAGACTACCTGGACAATAGCATGATAGTAGCTGCGCACGGACTCTCGTCACCTCGTGCGTACGTAGCCCCCACAAATAGGAGCACATAACCAATTTAACTCACCTATGGGGTAAATTCCCCCTCACAAGATTTGAAAGGAGACTCACCTCGCTCCGAAGACTCAAAATCGGCATTCTACATTCTTCCGAGGACTCCAATTGATGCACCACGCTCCAAGACTAGCCAATGGTTATGCAAATCCATTAATATATGCTCAAATATTCATTACAAACTAATTTATAACAATTCCTAACCCCGATTGGAAAGTTGACCAAAACGCCCTCGGGCCCATGTGCCCGGAATCCAAAACTTTTCGAAGATAAAGTTTACCCATAACCTTAGGAACTCAAAT